>JAUMHR010000076.1:11774189-11784908 GCA_032361145.1 Enteromius fasciolatus
TAGGAATGGGATGGCACTTCAGTTCATAGAATGAGTAAAGGCAGGTGAGCGAATACTTTTGGTAATATAGTGTACCTTTCTATGTTGTTACTTATTTAGAAATGGACCCAATTAGAGGACACTGTTATCACAAGTTATGGTGGCTGAAGTGTATATTATTAGTCTAGACACACAGCAATAAATTTGCACATTATTATTCAACAGACTGTTAATTATAGAGAAATAAATAACTTGTATTCGCAAGTCTCCACATTTACTGAAAAACTAGGAATTGCTGCACATTAATAATGTTGTAGTTGCGAAGAGCTCCTCGGAAATGATGCAAGGAGGTTGTCATCAGTTCACTGCACATCAGTCAGTATGTCTTTTTGGTCTGTCTTGTTTTCTGTGTAATGCTGCAGTAGAATTTTTATAATGAGACAAGCATGTGACAAGCAATGTGTGTTTTTATTATTTCAAAGTAATGCAAACTGCACAAACATCTGGATTTTGCAGGACTTCACACGACTTGTGCTCATTAGTGGGAATTAATATAAAATAAAAACATCTTTTGATACTATAATTTAAGAATTTCTATATCTCAACTCCTAAGAACAACTGTTACAAATAATAATACACTCCAACGCCATAAAAAGCATGAAATAAAATGTTATGATATATTGGGTGAGCATTTTTGGGTGAACCTCGCCTTTAAGACGTCGAAAACTGAGAAAGACAACAGTGAGGAAGGTCACAGAGGAAAAGTGAGAAATGGAGTTAGAGATGAGATTGGCCAAGTGTGTCTTGATACTGTATATATCAAAATAATGGTACAACAAGATCTCTCACACATGCTCTTTTTTCTGCAAGCTGTGCTTGTAACACAACTCTTATAACACAGTAATCCCCTGTTACTATGGTTGAAGGAGACCCATGGGGGCGACAGCAGTCAATCAAACTTTATCAGCCAGGAAGAGTTAAGTATTTACAGGTTGAGAATAGTATATTTGAAAAAAGTGAAGTATGCTCCTTTGTCAGTCTATGTGAGAGACACATTAGAATCAGCACATGCTCACTGTCCAGGGGGCTTTGTTTTCAAGTGTGTGACTTCTGCTGGCAGTTATTAAACAGCATTGCATGCTGCAGGTGCCTCCTTTTGGACTGGGGGGAATTGCCTGCATTCGTCACTACATGTACTTACAAGATGGTTAGGATTAGGGTTTGGCTTGTGTCACTTGCATGTAATTATGCATAATTAATTGTTATTATAATAGTTAGTACATGCAATCACGTACATGTAACAAGAACATCTTAAAATACAGTGTTACAGATTTTCCTTCAGCCCTAAAACACAACAAAACTCATGATTCAAAATACGAGTAAAACCCCTGTGGGGAAGAAATTTTATAAAATAGAGAGGAAATGGTATTTGTGTTGCTTATTGGTATTTTGGGCCAGAAAAATAAATGAAAAGGTTATAAATGATAATAAAAATAAATGAAAAAAAAAATGAGAAAAAAAGTAAAAATAAATGAAAGGTTACAATTTAATTTTACCATGCCATATGTGTAAATCTACTACTTATTTGTTGTTGCTCTTTTTTTCTTTTTTTTTTCCATTTCAAGGTTTGGATAAAATAAAGAAAATTTAATTTTGATACTGTTAAACATTACATTGTGTTAACTGTTCAAATAAATCTTCACTGTGAAGCAACACTTAGGCTACTGTATTTGCACTGAATTGGAAATGAACTAAAGTGGGCCGGTCTAAGACTTGGAACTCCAGGGCTGAAAAGGAGTCCCACCCTGGCCCTGGTCTGAGTAGACGTGTGCATTTTTTATTGTCGGAGTATTGCAAGTTTTTGAAAATTTAAGCTGTTCTTACAGCTCGCTGCTCTAAATTAAGATGATTGGTGATATTTTATATGTTAATTACATTAATTATGAGTCGTTAAAAAGGCAGAGAGCTGAAACGATTTATTTGTGCGCAAGTTCAAGATCTTTGATTTGCAATTCATACATTTTACATCTGAAAGAGAGGCATATCTGAGAAATGATCGTAAGATCAAATCTTGGATTGTTTCTGCGCAACATTTTATAAATGAGGCTCCAGTTGTCTTACATTTTTTCCAGTCAGTATCATTATTAGCACTTGCCCCTTGATCTGAAACTCCTGCCATCTTCTAATTGCCATCCACCTCTAATCCAGATCTGGCCTCCATAAAGAGCTGCAGGGAATCGAGTGAAGTCCCAGCGTTCTCATCCTCTTATCACTAGGGCAAACCTACGCTTTAATTAAGGTGAAATGAATATCAAACCCATACAGTTAAGTATCATATCTGTAAGCCAATTTAGACACCGTTTTGGGCAGCGAAGAAGAAAGCGGAGAGTTCAAAAAAGACCAGCCGTTGTTTACAGTGAGTGCCAAACCACATGACAGGCCACATGGCTCCAAAAATGCTTTCTAGCTTGCCTCTATGACTATAATTGCTCATAACTCACTTGAGTGCTTTTAATGAAGGAATCGAACCTGCCAGTGAATTCGGTTACTCCTCCCGTCGCGAACTTTCCCTGGGTGCCTTAGTAATTCTATCCATGTACATCTCTAGCGGCTGAGGCTCGACACACAAAGCATGACGAAATTCACTGGGTGATTGAAAGAGCACCTTCCGTTCTGCAGAGGAGTTTCAGCAGCTTCCAGGATTTAATCAATCGAAGCGTTAAGTGCAATTCAGGTCACACAGCACGTAGCACATCCTGGCCTGCTTCGCCTTTGCCTCACACAACAGTTTTTACACGTGTTGTAGATCTCGTTTTGTGTGGTCAGGGGATCGAGGATACTCTGGGTACATGCCCTTTCTGACTTTCAAGGTCTAAACAATAGGACTGAACATGGATCAGAGGTTAACAGGTCTGGGAATTGAATTCATGAATTGAATTCCTGTCAATTCATGAGTTGCAATTAGATTTTATTTGACCACGTTCCACATGAGACAGAATAGATATTTTAATTGAAATGACAAGAATTCATATAATTAACAGAATAACAACAATAGCATTCTATAACATGCTGTTATATGACATATTGTAGTACACTGCCGTTCAAAGTTTGCGATACGTAAGATTTTTAGAATTATTTGCTCAAAAATTATCTGTAATTTTGTGAAAAAATATTAACATTTAAAATAATTGTTTTATATTTCAATATATTTCAATATGTATTTTATTTCTGTGATGTGAAACTGAATTAATTTTTTTTTTTTTTGCATTATTACTCCAGTCTACAGTGTCACATTTTAATATGCTGATTTATTATCAATGTTGGAAGCTGATGTGTTGCTTATTGCTATTTTTCAGGATTTTTTGATAAATAAATAAATAAAAAACTTTCATTAAAAATAGTAATCTTTACTAACAATCAGCAAAAAATGAAAAGAAAGACTGTAATTCAAATTTAAGGAAGTAAAAACTATTGAAGTGTGTGTGTGTGTACTGTATTAGGTTCTACTTCAACTGTATTGTAATTCTGCATCCTCATTTCTCAAGCTAATGCTTCATATCTACTAGCAGTGCAATGAATTTAAGAGCAGAGGCATTATACAGAATCTATAATTTTGCAAAGTCATATATTGTATGAGATTTCTCTACAGTCCCATTATTTGTACATTATATTTTGTTGAACCCGTTTTTAAAAAATGAAGGATTATTGCCAGAATTTAATTCATTTTCATATCCCGCACAGCCAGCCAATGAGGCTTGACTTGTTGTCTGAAGGTGAAGAACCTCACTGGTCATTTATTCAGGCAAAGACAATCAACCATAAAACTATTATCACATATTCTTGAAAGATATTGATTAAAGGCTGTTGTAAGTCATCCATCTTGATCACAGCCAGAAAATTAAATAATTCCAGCGATGGAGTTAGTGCCATCTACATAATTATGTTTTAGAGGCCGCATCTTATATTCTGTGAAAACTTTAAGCGACTGGAACCGTTTTCTACAGTACAGATCAGGTGACAAACAAGCAAGAAGACTTTTGTCATGTCATTATTATTATTTTGTTTTTGTACAAAAACATTGATTATAAACAATTACTAGCACTACGGTAATAAAATAATTACTGTAACGCTTCTCAATTGCTTATGTAAAAGCTTTTGTTGTGCCATGTTACATCACACACAAACCCTAAATAAGTGCAAGTGCACTCATCTCTCAATTCAAACCACTCTATCTCCATCCTTTCATAAAATTACTATTTGTTAATTCAGACGTTCACTGATTCATTTTCTTATGCATTCATATTCATTTACTTTACTACTACAGACGCGTGTAGCGGGTGAAAGGGAATGAGATATGGGTCAGGGATTTACGCAGCGCATTTGAAAAGGAATAGGAGATTGACTCTGTATAGAGAGACGAGCTTTGACCTTCCTGTGAAGAAAACTTGGTCAAAAACATTTCAAAGGAAGCATGTATGTGTGGTGTGCTCACAGTGAGGGCAAAAAATGAACATCAAACCCCAACAATTCTAAAATGCTCTTTTTTGTTCCTTCTCTGGTCTTGTAACGCTTAAATTTAAGACCGTCTCACTGAGTCCGGGCAAATAATGTGAGGATTCGAGCGCCGTTCTCTGTGTGTTGCAGCTTAAGGAAGCGTGCTGCAAAATGACAGAACTGTTTGAGAAACTGTATAGTGCAATTAAAATTTGTAGTAAGTGCTTCTTGATTGGAGTTGAACATTTTAAGGCTTTTTGTCACCAAAAGGCATATTTGTCAAATCAAAAAGATTTGCATTTATGTTGCTCCCTCAGCATCTGTTTGTACAAAATAAATAAATAAACCGCCTTGTTTTCCAATCTGATGCAAGTCAACGACAAACGAGATGGAAACTAGTCTCCAGGCGTAATTGCAAGCAGGGAGCTAAAAGTAAAATTGCATTAACAGAAATGGGCTGGGTTTTTTGGTGGAATTCAGGTGCATTCTGACTGTTCTTCCTGGAGTCAAGGTAAAAAGTTTCTGGCTAAAAACTTCAGGGAGATAAACGCCTACATTTATCTTACCTAGATTTTTGCAGAAAGCCACCACTCCATGAGTATTCACTTTAAAGGTCTTTTATTTTTTTATTTTTTTGTTTCCAAGGTTTTCAAAGACCTGCTGCTTGGAGCAGGGCAAGTAAAGGAGACGTGTGTAAAAGAAGTCTTTCTACCTTGCCAGAATGTGTTGAAAGGCACAAAACACTGGCTCTAATATAAAAGAGCTCCACTCACTATATCGTTTTTCAAACAGAATTCACAATAGTTGTATTGCAAATATATAGTGTACTTCAGACCATTTTGAAAATGATACTACTTTCCTCCGTTCAGTCAGACACCGTCCACCTTAAGGGCAGCTGAGTAAATTCCACCGTCCGCCCCTTTCTTTTATATTACACTAATGTCAATTGTCAGAAAGACTTATCTGGTCCTAGGTTTGGAAACTATTAAATCCCATTCAGGTCTTACTATTACATCGGTTGACCACTGAATGAGTTCAAACTATTTCTTTCCTTAAAATAAAACATTTAAAAGTCCTCTCTGGGTGTCAGAGAAAGCCAAACACTGGGATTGTGAGCCTATGCTTTTGCTGTCAGATTGAGTGGCATTGTGCCAGCTGTAAGACACCTTGATAAAACTACAATTTTTCTCACGAGACTGTGGCCTGAGGTGGTACATGCCTCAGTTTAAGGTGAGGAACAGGAACTTTAGCACTAATGATTTGGACCACGTACTGTATCTGATCTATATCTGGTATACACACCAGGTTTTAAATGTAGTACCTACTTAAGCAGTATGCGATTTCGGACGCAGCACTGGCCTCTGCCTGCGCAAAACCGCATTTGACGTCAGGCGTCATCACGCCCGTTGTGAGTGATTGCGTGTTATCTCGAGATCAGAAAAGTTATGCTCGTCTCCAGCTCTTGAAAATATAATTGGCTGAATCGTATAAACGCTGGATTAAGATCGTGTGGGGGGTCGAATCGAGATAGCGATTTTTTAACGATTAATTGTGCAGCTCTACTTTGCGTCACTGTGAGAAGAAAAAAAATCGTCTTTTTATTATATATTTACAAAAGGATGATCACACATGACTTAATAAGCAGGCTGTTGAGCTGTGAATTCTGTTCTTTAAAAATCATCTTCACTTTCAAGTGTCTGCCAGCATCTCACTTTGAGGCAAAATTATTACACAGGAGAAAAATATCTCTAAACAAAAAGCACCTAATCCCCTTCATTCAGCTCTTTAAAAGTGAGTCTTTCACAGGAATAGTGCATTAAGCCAGGTTTGACACAGTCAGTGTATAGCTTTGTCTGTGCTTTTGCAAGCTCTGTCTGCATGAGGCTGGCCTTATGCACCCTCTGTAATTTTAGAGCTTTTCATGGACAGAGATGGTGAACAATGATGAAAAGCCACAGTGGTTTGCCTCCCTCTGCATCACCTCTTACTTTCAAAAGGTGCTTATTTTTTAAGGGTAGTATCAGGTATTTGAAGACAAAGAAGTGTCACAATTTCATTTATTAATTTTTTGTCTGAATAAAATTAATTTAAAACAATTGACATATAAACAGTATCTTCCTTGATCAATTATCAATGTGTTAAAGGCTCGGCTCACCCCACTAAAAAAATTTAAGTTCCAAATCTGCATGACTTTCTCTTTTCCATGGATCAAAAGCAGTGAATATTTAAAGGGTATCCTTTTTTTCCCATTTCTTTTTCATTTTCATGAAAGTGAATGGAGACTGCGTCTGTCAAAATAATTAAAAAAAAAAAATCACCATAAAAGTATAGTTCAAAAATCCACCTTTTGTGAATAAAGTCACATTGGTTTAAAATGAGTAAATGACAACAGAAAGTTAATTTGTGGGTGAACTGTTACTTTAATCTAAGTTTAGGAAGCTGTTTCAACCAAATAAGCCTTGTTAATTAGCAGCTAAATCTAATGTCTGCTCGGTTTGTTCTATCCAGATTTGAGTTTTCTGTGCTACAGTCTCTCACGGTCTTTATATGCATCAGAAATGTTTAATTTAGTAATATATTGTTTAAATGATCCAAAGCCCAGAGCTGCCAAATGATTGAATCTATTTTTAGCTCACCAAGAGAAGGATGACTCACAACTCTTTTAAAGCAGTACAGCCAAGGTTTGGTAGAAATGTCAGCTCATTTAGTGTCCACCAAAATATAACTCACTGGTAGGTATTCAGGTCGTGTCCTTGTGTTTTGATAAGACCATTAAATTAATATGAGTATATATTGAGAGTGCTATATGATGTATTGACTGATTTCACATAAATGCTGTGAAAGACTTAAAAAACATACTGACAGGCCAATATCTGTGCCATATGTTACGATGTGATATATTAAAAACACAAAAAAAAGTCAAAGTGCATGGCCTAGAGAGATCTTTTCAGAAATATGCAGAGCAGATAAATCCTTTGGAGCCATTTTTAACTCAATTGTTCATTGTTTCAGTGGCTATGAAATCTATAAATCTATAAAGCCCATATTCTCTGCAGATTTATTCCATATAACACAAATGAGCTACCACCCTCCTCTGTGCTATTATCTGATGGGTGAAATTAAATGTCAAAGATGTGTCATGTCATACAGAATCGCCATCACTCGTGACTCCAGACTCGGGCCAGAGCGCATGACCTCGGGGCTTTGATCAAGATAACCAGGTGTCCACTCCTCTTAACACAACAGCTTCAAAGAAAACCCATCCATTTATCAGTATTGCCATCACTAGACAGGAACAGTTTGTGGTTCGCTTTTAAAAGAGGTTCACCTTAAGGTTTTCTTCTAACCCCCTGAACCCCTGTGATTCCTGCATTAATCGTAGCACTAAAAATACAAACATAAACAGCATCGGGTTCATGGAAGGCTTTGATAAATCTAGCCCTGAGGGCCTGTTTTCATGTTCTTTTTAAACTTGACACAAAATCAAAATCGCACCTATTTACTTTTTAACTCATGTTTATGGCCATATTGTGCATGATACAACAATAGTAAGTGAATTGACATCACAATATTATACATAGTAGGGACAATGTATATTAGTTTGGATATTTGCTAAACATTTATGTTATCTAAACTTCTGCATAAATTAACAACAAAAAAATAGAGTAATAGCTGTCCCACTCTACCAAATATTATTTGTACATATGCTTTATTGGCAGATTAAAACATTTAAAAGAATTGTAAACATGACTTTCATAAGTCTGTGACACATGAATCACGTTTCAAATAATAATTTAAGAGTATTGATGTTTCTGTTGACAGTGGACATACATCTTTGGTGTAGGTCCACAAGCTGGTCAATAAATAGCTTTTTTGAAGGACACACACACATGAAAATGTTTTTAATTATAATACTGGGTCGCGTTTATTAATGATGATTGCAGTAATGAGTGTCATGACAGAAGGACCCAATCTAAAGCTCTATTCTTTTAAGGCATGTGCATTTCGAAGACTCAAGTAAGACTAAGATGTCATCGAACAACCGGAAAATAATGGAAGACGATGTAACTAATTAAAAATGCCATTCACAGGGCCTTCCACTGATTAAATAATTACAGAAAAAGATCGAGTGCCTGAAAATATTATTCATCATGCAATCTTCAAAGATTTTTATCATATGCTGGCAGCAGCAATTTAAATGTCAATTTTTATAGTATTTTTCCAATTCTTTTATACGAGTAACAGTCTTTATGACCTCAAAATGTTATAATTGCGTGATGACGTAGAATGTTTTATAAATACAAACCGTTTATGATGTTGTTTACCCAAGTTAATTATTAACTGCAGACCGTTTTTTATTTTAATTTCACAATACAATGGGCTTGTGTATTTCTCAAATAAAAAAAAAGGGTATCTACGCAAAGCCAACAATTAAACTGAAACAGGGACAAATATACAGATTTGCTCATCCCAGATTTAATTCCCTTGTAACATTTTGTTGTTTTAATAATTGGGTGACTAACATACAAATGAAATCGGATGTCTCATTTAGCGGGCAAACACACCTTTGTTTATTCGCAGTGGTTTGAATGGGGTGGTACAGTATGTTAATAAAATGATGGCGTGCTAAGAATTTGACTGAAGCAGGTATAAGACCATGTGCATAAAGCATAACCAAAGATCTCCACAGAATAACGCAAGAGCCTTGGGGTATTATATGGGAATGAATTAGAATCAAATCCAGTTATGGCATGCATGTCATGCCCTTTAACCACAACAGAAGAAAGTACAGCAGAACAACCAAAGACAAATGCTGTTTGTATGAAAATTCTCATAGGCCGGTCTGTGAACTTCCCCTTGTCTTTGTCTTTATGAAGTTTTCTGGTCTTTCAAAGTAAAACATGCAAATTTATCTGACATGTTTCATAGCATATTTTTTAAAAAGTCAAACAAGGCAAAGATGAGCAAATTTTATGTGGGTGGTATTTACTCGAATGAAGGATTATGAAGCCAGCTTCCATCCAAACACGGAAAATGATATTGTAAACTGTAACTTACAACATGGTACAAAGTGTTGTTGCCAAATTCAGATGTTATTTTTCCATCATCGCACAATTTTCCTGTGCAGTCACGAAGATTCTATACTCAGGAAAAATGATTCAGTGGCATCCAAAGTCTTATTTGGACATCAGATGTTTTAGACGGGGATGTAATGTAATTTCAGCATTGACAGGTAGACACAAGACTGAAGTTTTATTGCTGTCCAAATTAGAAATGTCGGTGTTTTTCTCATACCATCCAAAATTCCCCGCTGATTTTACCATCTGTTTTCTGACAAACACGAATTGTGATTCAATTCCATCTCTGAGTTTGAATTGAAGAGTTTTGGCTGAGCGCTGTAGGTTTAGCAGGTTATGAGCGTTCGAGTGTTTAACACAAAGGATCTTTGTTTCAAACAACTGAAGTAAACTATGCTCGCATACAAAATGCAAAGTTTTGTGAATGACATTTACATGTAACCGTGATTCTCCAAAGTACTGTTCCAGTTCCACTTCTGAACATGATGGATGATGCAGCGACACCGATTTGACATCTCTTGGCTATAAACAGCAAACATATATCAACAGTTTAACACTTTTTTGTGAGTTGGTTTTGAACGAAGTTAGAAAACAAGAACTAAAACAATGGAATGTGATAATGGTTTCACTCAAGCATGTTGTAAAGTTTATAAATTGAAGATACCCAAAACTGAGAACTGACACCATTTTCCTAACCTATATGAAATTACTTCTGTGGAAGACAAAAGAAGATATTTTGAGAAATCTTAAGAAGTGGTTCAGTACGTACCTTGGTTTTGATACAACAGGGTGAAAAAAAAAGAAATGTAAAATTGCTTGTCATTTATTGAACAATTTAATGTTTCTTTAAATAAAAGTTTTATTAGGGATAAAAATGTAGCTCAGTTTATGCTCTAAACTATACAAGCACTTTTACATTACAATAAGGTTACAATCAACAACCAAACTTAAATTAATTACTATTCAGTGCAGATTTATCCGGGATTCAAACTCATATTGTCATGAGTGCAGTTGTGCTGTATCAGGGCACTAAATGCGAGGCTATTGGTGCCAACAAAATTAGTTTTCTTTTTAAATGAAATGCTATGTGACATTGGGCCGGTTTCCCGGATAGGGATTAGATTAAGCCAGGACTAGACCTTTGCTAATTTAGGACATTTAAGAATTT
>JAUMHR010000076.1:11788186-11810178 GCA_032361145.1 Enteromius fasciolatus
GTGTGTGTGTGTGTGCTCATCATGCATCCCTACATCAGAAAGACATCAGTGTGTTATTATTCCTCTCTAGTCATTTCTGCGTTGACTCATTGCTGTTCAGTAACTGTGTAAAATCCATCAAATATGAAACGAGTTCAATTCAGAGATATGAAGCAGCTCAACTGTAGATAGTAGCGTCAGCTCAATTTGGCTTCAAATCAGTTCAGCGAGTGTCAATGTTTCAAAACTGGATTCAGCTAAGCAGCTCTAAATACGACAATAGTGTCTTTATTTTTTAGCTACAGTAAATTGAGGTGTTAATTAAAAGTGTATATTGGATGACGGCAATTAAATATCTACTGGCTAACTATAGATATTTTATTGGTCACTATAGCCTTTATTGCTTCAAGGTATAGCAAACAGCTATAATGTCCGCAATAATAAACTTGTCACTTGTCACTGTCACATAAGTCACTTAAATATGCTTATGGGAGTGATTCAAAGTGGCTGGGAACTCTACAGTAGGATGTCTTTTGTGTGAAACACACATACAGATGAGCTGATTCACGGATCAGGTGGTCATCCAGATTTCAGGGAGGCTCTGAATGCTGACCAACAATATCGTCCTGTAACATAACAGCCTATAAGTGACAACAACTGCAGATAAACTGCAGCAGGCAAGTGTGAAATATATTACATCTTTAACCTGCAGTTTGATTTAATCTTGCACTATTGATCTTTTGAGATGCATTACAGAATTTTACACATTCAATCTCGGGTGAATGCAAGCAGATATTACACTACTGAGAGATGAGAAGAAAACACAAAGAGGGAGATAAATGACTAAAACAGTCTAAAAATCTACAATCTCCCTCCTATGGCAGCTTAACCTCAACTTTCATCCAGCACCAGCCTTTTTAAGCGTACTGTACTGATTCAGATATTGATTTACAGTGGTGTCTTGAGAAATTGCATGCTAGGAACAGAGGACTTCTAACCACGGTTTTGGATGCGTATGTTTTAGTCAAGCACAAACTTTCTTCCATTTTAACAGCTCGAGTCTGCTCACGTTATCGTTGTTTAGAGGGAAACCGTGGCAGAAGAAGACAGCTAAGCGAGTATGCTGAAAGTCAGCAGAATTTTATGAGGATCTACAAAGGCAAATCAGAGCAAGCTGCATAAACAGCCAGCAATGTGTCTGACTAGAGACAAATTAACTAAATTCAGCGCAAATTTAATATGGCTCATCATTTTCATGTTTTGAGCATAATGTAAACTTACTCATGCCAGAGGGACCGAAGTCAAACTCCACACACGTCTTTAAAGAGCCAAGACCCAGATAAGGAGAATAATTAGCTTTGGCAGAGACAGGAACTTCCTTTTAGCAAGTCAAATTACACAGTCTCCCCCCCCCCCCAACCGTTTATTTGTTGTGAAAATCCAATTCCTTGCTAATTTTGTGCCTACTTGACTTTCATGAGCACATTCTTATAAATGTTTAAAAAAGTGTCTGAATTTGATACACAGGCTTCTAGATGAAAGACTAAATTAAACAGTCTCAGTGGGACAAATGACTACGCCTAAACAAACCAACTCATAACGACGTGTGCATGCGTGAATTGTAGAAAAGGTAGACCGAAAATCTGGTCAGCTAATATTTTACATTCTTGTTTTCGCATATATCAGATTACTAGTCAGTTCTTTAATATTCAGTGTACTGATAAATTCAAATGTGGTTTATCTACTACAATTTATTCAGCAGATTGCAACAATCTTTAGAATTAAATGTTTATACTGTTTGCATAATTACGCTTTACGCAACGTCATTTATTCTCGAGTGAAAAAAAAATACAGAATTTTGAGCTTAACAATGGACAAATTTTTATTTTTGAATAATCGAGATATTACTTAAAAAATATATTAATTTTCAGTATTTTTAATGTTTATTATGACCTGAATTATTATTAATATTTAATTTAAATTTTATTTAGTCATTTTGGGTGTTTATATATACACACACACACACACACTAATCAACACTATATTATAAATTAATGTGTAATAATAGAAATAATAATTTATTGTGAACATTAAATACACATGTATTGTTATACATTAAAGAAAAAAAATATTTCTCAGGGAAATAAAAAATGAAAAACTCGGAAACTCAAGAAATTGTGGTTTCAGTCACGAAAAACAACATCAGTTGATCACTTATGAATTAAAGGTGATTCCCTCTTTTAAAACATTTGTAGGTTGGTAGTTTACACTTCAGTGGATTATTGCTCCAGGCAGATCTACACCGCTCATGGCTCATCTTTAATTCTAGCTTTTATGTAACATCCTTGGCTCCACTAAGCTGCCTATTGTACACATCGAAGGGAAAAAAACTCAAATCAGCAAAGAGATCTATTTGTGCAATGACATTAGCAGTCAGGCTAGCGCATGAGGTGACTGAGAAGGGACTCACGGAGCAAACAGAAGCTTGCATTAAGCATTTAATTAAACTCCAGCCTGGTGACATCCTGCATTAGTCAGGCTGTCGAGATGCCACAGAGATAAATGAGGTGTGGATTTTTGAAACTTTGTTCATGATAACTTCTCATTAATACTCTGCGTAATTAATGCTGGCATTCAGCGCACGGGAGCCACTAATTACACCACTGCCTCTTTACGCACACCTGATGAAAAATGTGCAGCTGAAACGCTCTCAAAACTGCAAAGCATCATGGGTTTGGCAGAAGATCACGCACAACTATTTATCTCCCTTAACACCGAAGAAAATACAGCCACATTTTAGGAACAGGAGTAAAGATGTTCCATCGCATCTTTTAAGAGTTAAAGAGTTACACTACACACACGACTGATGCCTTTGCCTTGTTGAATAATCTTGTGGTACATCAAGCATATAAAGACATTTCCTAGTGGAATGAATATTTCAGAACGTACAACAAAGTCATTTTGCTTCTGCTTGCTTCATGTTTCTTGTTGTTTCTCTAGTGTAAATGCAACCATCGCTGATGTAACAGGACAAGAAAAATGTGTGGAAATCTGGAACTGCTTTCAGTTATGTTGTAATGCAGTGGTTCTCTGGTGGTTTCGCTTCAGGAAAAAGATTTTACATGGACATTGAGTGGTAACACGAATGTAAGCTAAAACATCCCAAATGCAATTCACAAATAATTAAAACTTAATGTATCAGTAATACAAATAATAAATACATTTAATTCACTGCCATTCAAAAGTTTAGAATCGGTATGTTTTTGAATGTCTTTTATAGAGGTTTCTTCTGCTCATCAATAAGAAAAATACTGTAATATTGTAAAAGATTATAAAAATGTAAAATAGCAGTTTTCTAATTAATGTAATGTAAAATACAATTTATTCATGTGATGCAAAGAGTTTTCACCATCCATACCCCAGTCTTCAGATTCTTCAGAAATCATTCTGATTTATTAATAATATAAATGTTAGTATTTTTTTAATAACATACACTAACATATATTGTTATAAAATATTTCTATTTAAATAAATGCAGTTTTTTTTCAGAATCCTGAAAAAAGCATCACAGGTTCCAAATATATATATATATATATATATATATATAAAGATTGAAAAAAAATCAGCATGTTAGAATTATTCCTGTAGGATCATGTGACACTGAAGATGTAATGGTGCTGAAAATTTAGCTTTGCATCACAGTAATAAAATGTTTTACAGTATTTTAAAATAGTAAACCATTATTTTAAATTGTAATAATATTACAGCTTTTTTTTTATATATATATTTTATTTGCAATTCAAAATGACAGTTCAAACCAGCACTCCAAGTACAGCATATGCAGAGATGTTAACTGGATAGTATGATTTTTATTAGCTTTATAATAAGCTGGATGGGGTGGATTTTAACAAGCTGTATGTGCAATCAAGCTGGAAGTCTTCTTTCAGCCCACCTGAATTTATTGTCATCACATTTTGTGTGACAGACCAGTTACAGGGAACAATTAGGGGAAGGGCTGCCGTGACAAAATCCGCTACAGGAAATTAACTCCTTGCTTGCGAGCAGACCCATGACTGAAAATATGTCACTTAATAGCTTAATTACATGATACATTTGCAGCAACAAGGTTTGGTTTCATTGTGAAATCACGCCCTTTGAAAGAATGAAAAATAGCACTTAAAATTTGAGTCACCACTTGTAGATAAATGTATCGGGGACAGTGTCTCCTTTTACAACTAGACCCTGGTATTGTCAGAGCACTATTTATTAGCTCAGCTCACAAATGTCAAATCTATATACTGCGCAGTGTCACTAGCGCTTACCAGTCGTTTTTCACTGGTGCGCTCATGGCCTCTGGAATCCCAGATAAACGGGTCATCATCTCATCCGGGCCGGCTCCTTCATCTCTGAGGTCAAAGAGCTTATTACCTCTCTGAGAGCTTTATAAATAACAGTACTCAGAAAGAAACAAATAAAGAAAGAAAGAAAAATACTGCTGAAGAATGAGCAGGCCTCTCCTTCAAAAAAAATCTATCACTTGTTTTTTCTTCTCATGACCTTCCACAAAATTATTGCAGTCAGTAGCAAAGCAATATATACTTTAAAAATGTTTTGTAGGGTAAAACAAAAAAATATATTTCATGCAAAGACAGACTATGATGTCAGGATGCTCTACCTCACATGTCTACACTGAAAGTCGGTGGGCTATTCCAATTAAACAATAATACATTACATATAATCTAACAGAAAATCTAACACCAATGACGTCAATAAGAATGGCATGAAGTTAAAATTGTTCACCTGCTATTTAATTGCTGAGTATTTGGTGTTGTCCCAATGCATCTTTACAAGGAGACATTCTTCCAGAGCCAATCCCGTGAAGCACTGCTGGATGAAGCACATTGATATGGGCTACGTCGTGAAGACAAACAATCAAAAAACTCGAATGCGGAAGTAAGATTTGTAGCACAGAACTCTATAACAGTATAATCAACTCTGAATAAATAAAAATTAACTTGGCGCTCTAGCGGTTAATAAACAGAACCGCGTGCGTCTCGCGGAACAACACTGTAGCCGGAACTGTTTACGTCTATGACAAATCACGCAGGTACCGGGCTACTCCGCAGCAGTCCCTTTTAGAATCAGTATAAAATAGTCAGAATATAAACACTTATTATACAAGGCTCTCAAGTTTTAGCAAAAGTTTGGATTGAGATTTTATCTGCTATAGGGGAGGAGCTATAAAAAAAATAAAGTTTTTAACTACTTTAGTTATAATTTAGTACGAATTTGTCAATATTTCCCAGCAGCAGCTCACACTATCTTCGATCACAGGCACAGGCAACTGATTTCGTCCAAGAATCGTAAAATTAAAATAATAATAATACACATAAATAAATAATGAAGGGATTACTGACCGCATTCGTTTCAGCTTTCAAATTCCACTTCGTGTGTGCGTGCGCGCTCCCGTGTGTCCTAGTAACGAACGTAATTTCCCCGGAAACCACACATTCTCGTTTATGATTGGCTGGTAGTTCTGAACTCGGCAGAGAACGTAACACTTAAGATGCTTGCGCCACGTCTATAAATTGTATATACAAGTTATAATTATCTCTTATAAGCTTTTAAGCGTGAGAAATACATGGTGCGGCTTGAGAGCGCGTGAACTGGCTGAAATGCGTGTGTCTCACGGTGAATGCGTGAGACTTCAGAGCCCTGTATTATAGGTGTACCGTAAGACAAGCCAAAAAAATTGATTCATGGTGAATTCGCTTATTACATAAATGTAGTCAATTTTGAACCCAAAAAAAGTTACTACTGCAGTTAAATGAGGTTGCATTCGCACCACACTGCAACGTCATATTAGAGATGTTTTGTGGTATAAATAGTATATGCGTCTAATTATAGTGTCTTATTTATCAGTATTATAGTTGTATTATAACTTTCACCTTATTTTCCCACATATTTTCACTAGTTGCGTTGTAACTTGTGCATTCTTTACCCATTAATACAAATACAAATCACAAGCGGGACTTATTAAATAAAAAAAAGGCTGCAAGTGTGGATAAATGGGACAGCCCTTACCAAAAAGTAGTAAAATTTAAGTTTATTTTATTAAGTGTACTTTTAAGTGTACTAATTATTTCCATTCAATTTGTCAACGCCCGTGGGAATGCCTGTTTACTATACTGTTTAATACTTTTAATCACAGTAAAAATAACCCGAACCACAGTATCAAAAACATTGCTTACATCTGTATCATACAGAATTTAACACAAATGCAGGACCCAACAAACTGAACATAATAGCCAGTTTGGTTGTGGTTTCATAACTTATTGGCTTATTTTACCAAATCATATTTATTTATATTTAATCAAGCAAGTTTATTTAAAAATATTCAATCTTAAATATGCACTGTTTCTACTGTACATCCCGCCCCCTGCTGGTCTGGCGTTTTATTGTTTGCCTATGTGTTGACATGACCTGGTTTAAAAAGTTGCATGTAGTAGAAATAGTTTTCTTTTTCACAGCGTAGCCTTCATTTTTTTTTTTTAGTAAAACAAATCTAAGTGTACATGAATTCGAAGCTGGTTACCTTTCACAGTCCTCTTTTGTCTAGTGTGCAAACTCCAGTTTAGCTGTCTGACGCCTGTCATTCAATGTCTGGCAGTTCAGGGCGAGCCAGGTCACTCATAAATCATTAATGTGGCTGCTCCAACATGTTCAGATGTCTCGGTCTCTGGGGACGATGTGGCCGCTGGTGACTCGTGACATTAGAGCAGTGCGCATCTTCAGATCGTCCTTCCACCGTATCACAAGACAACCTGGGGATGTGGCTGTCAGACACCCCAACCTGAAACGGGACGATTCTCATTGCTAATGAGGTGCTAATTACATAACATAGGCAAAGGATGAAGAAGAAAGACGTTCAGTGACCCTGTGTCAGAGAGTTATCTAATGCTTAATTGCACATAAACCTGTATCAAAAATGGAGAATGTTGTCATGCAAATTGCATTTAGCACTATTTTTTAAAGTGGAGTGCTGTTCTCAGGGCATAATAATTTTAGATTAAAAATAAATGCTCAGTGGCATGATTCATTCTTAACTTTTTCCTTTTGTGCTTATCCAATTCACAGTGATGTAACAAGTGCTGGAGTATTATTTCCACTACTCATTTTAGGAAATTAGTTAATTTATTAATCTCAGGCACTACCCACTACATTTCATTGTGCTATTATAATGATTTTCATGCATGGCCTATATCTTGTTTCAGCTGTTTCTACAGAACATTGAATTTAAAGAATGAAGATTCTGCTAAATTGTTACAAGCAGGGAACAAATTACTGACATGGAACTTAATAATAATAACAATAATTATTATTTTAACAAAACTGCACTTTTAGGCAATGGCCGAACGATTTAGTACTAAAAAATGGCATCATGGACAGCCACGTCTATAATCTAGAAAAATCAGCTTTGAGGTTGATAGTGCACTGCATTTTTCATCAGAATCATAGAAAACGTAGAAAAGATAATGCACATCCAATTGGTAAGTATGGATTAACCAGACACTGATTAAACCTGGTATAGCACAGTAGCAATGACATTATGAATTTCTTCATTGAAAGTCCTCTGAGATGACTCTTCAGGTGCTTCAACAGCTTAAAATTGCTTCCAATTCTTGCTTAAAAGAGATGGTTCTGTCATTTCTGTTAAATATTATGTTTCTGTTCTAAGCACTACAATCTTTCCATTTCTGTTCTCTACTTACACCGTAAGACTCCCATCATGAGTTTCACTAGCTCCTATCATGCCCGGATCCACCCCTGGGCCACCATCAACCCCACACCTGTGCCCCATCTGCCATCAGGGAGTGTCATCCAACGCCGGCCCTAGTGTCTGTCATACACATGGGTTCCTATTTTATCAGAAGCCATCACGATCACAATATTTAATCTGTACTGTGTTGCAATTTAAAGTTTTATTTATTCATATCCTTTGCCAACTCTGTGATATTACTCGTCTCAAACATAATGTTATCTAGCTAACATGAATAACTGCAAAAAAAATGTTTGTGTGAGTCTTGGAAGTATTAATAAGAATGTGTTACAGCTGACTTTTGATAAATACAAAAAAAAATCTTAAAATGTAGTCTACATTTATTAAATGTGTAAATAGGATCATATTTAATAAAATAAGAAAAAAATAACATTTAATTTAAAAAATAAGTATTATCTAGGTTATAAATAATTGGTAAAAATGAATGGATGTGGTCTACTTAATCCCATGCATCTGTGCATATGCATACTTTGTATGAATTTGTTGAAAAATGCATTTCATCTTAATACATTTTTTAAAAGTTTACATTTTAGAAAGTCTGTCCTTGCTACAGTCACCTTTAGTTTTTATAACTGGGATTTGCAAAGCCGTTTTGGAACAACATGCATTGTTAAAAGTGCAATACAAATCGACTGAATTCAATTGTAATGGAGGTGTTTTAGGCCAAGGCAGCAGCTCTGGCCAAGTTTGTAATAACAATCTTCCAATATATTCACAAAACTAATTGTCGTTCATTCCACAGTGTCCTACCTCTCCAGACCTGCCTGGTGATGAATGCGGCCTGAGTGAAATTAGCTAGTCCTCTGCAAAGAACGTTGATGGAATAAGTACAGCTGGGGGGAAAAAAAAACCTGAAGGGCACTGAACAAGGTGCATTGTGTATCAATGAGCAATGGCACTTTAGACGCCTGCGCAGCTGGCCAAAGGTCAGTCGAGTAGCCGTGTTTCACCAAGATAAAGGCCTGTGCACAGCGTACATAATCATCCTGTTATGATAAAGCCCTTTGTGTACAATTGTCCATTGTGATTTAAATTATAAAAAGGCAGAAGATAGGAATATCTTCACTAGCACTTGAGGAGGCAAAACACTAAGGGATCTCAAAGTTATTTCTTCTTATCGGTGAAAGGGGTAATGTCCTCACCGTCCTGCTAATTGATAGGTATGTACCGAGTAAGTTAGGAAGAGGACAGAAATAAGAAGCAAAAATAAAGAGAAGAATAATATTAGTTACAATGTTGTTGGCTTACCACAAGATTTATTTCTTAATTGGTGTTTTGAATAAGCTTTGAGTGGGATAATTGCCCACAACCAGAACTTATTGCAGTTTTAGTGTCAAAATGTGCCACATGGCTGCAGACTAATCTTTAACATTTCGCCCAGGAAAAGTTTTGCTTAATTAATATTTCTGGCCTAAAGTTAACTTTGAAATTGGTACTGCACGTAGTGGACATTCAAACAAACTTTAGAAAAAAAGAAGAAAAAAACTTCTTTCTGTATGAATTAGTAAGAATATACGTCTAAACCAGCCTCATCTCCACCCCGGATGACCTAAGAAGAAGCATGTAGGATAAAGATGTTTGATATTCAAGGACTTCCTCCATCTTTGATGGAATATTGTTTACATGCAAAGCGACCTCTTTTGGCTGATAGATAATCGAACTGCTCACCAAGGGCACGGCGCTGATGAAAACTAAACAAGAGAGTGAAAAAAAAGCATCATTGGCCTTGGGTGCCATGCACTCAAATCAAGGCTTCAAATCGGGTCTCGCTTTTCTATTAGTTGGTCAAAAAATGAATATATGAAAATATATGGAGGAGGTATGACGCTAAAGGCAGCTAGAATGTATGTTGGAAAGGTAATGAAGACTGAGTTTGGTTTAATCGCCTAATTGGGAATAGAAATCAGCTTGTCTATCAACAGTGTTGGGGAAAGTTTCTTTTAAATGAAATGCATTACAATATAATAAAAAATAAGTTACTTTTTATGGAAAGTAATGCATTATGTTACTTTTGCATTACTTTCTTGTTGAATGTTTGTTTTTAATATAAGTTCTAATAATAGCAAAAAGTGTCACAAATAAACCTCAGGCTGAAGAAAAATAATTCACATAAAGCAGAGTACAGGTGAAGAAGCTCCAATACTCTACAGCAATAAAAAAAAAAACAATAACAAAGCACAATAGTCATTTCTGCTTGTAAGTATGGTGGAACTGGATCGTCAAAGGTCAGCAGCAAAGACATTGGTTAGTAAAATGCTATTAGGTACATTTGTGTAATTTAACTATTGCCATTTGCGTCATATTCTGAGTTTATTTTAATTCATTTTGATGAATACTAAATCTGTTTTTTGAGAGTGAGATGAATTAATGCACATTAACATTTAGTCTAGAACTAGTTTTCACACCGCACACAATGCCTCTGCATTTCTGATTTCTCCCAGCATGCATGGGGTCAGGAGACATGTCAGTCAATTACATAAGAAAACTGGTGTTACTTTTTTTAAAAAAAGTTTTAATTTTTTTTTAAAAAAGTAACTCAAATATATTACTCTAAAATTAAAAAGGCCTTGACCAAAAAAAGCGGCTATGAATTCCAGACCAGACCAGACCAGTCTACCCCCAACACTGCCTATCAATTGATTTGTCCAGAACTGTTATCTTAACAAAGATACACATGCCCAAGGCACAGTACTTGACCACACATGCTGGACAACAATAGCAAGCAGAGATGAATGATACTGTCTGATCGTTGTGCTGTCAGCTGAGATTAAATTTTGATTGTGATATTCTCACTTTCAGATCATCCGTCTACTGGCCTCAAGCAGCTGAACTTACAGTCAGCGATCTTTGAATACTGTTTGAACCATAACGTCCTATACATACGTTTAGTTTTTCCATTAAATATTTTTATAGGCTATTGTTAATATAAATATGTTTATTATTATTCTAATTTTCATTTTTATAATAAAATGGTTAGTTTCAGTCCTCAATTCTGATTGGTCAGCAGCTGTTTTATTCACTATGATGTAAAAATCACACAGCTCTCTGATCACTTGACCCAATAATTCTTTGCATCACTGCTCAACAACATAATCAATATAGTTCAAACTGCTCCATGCATTATGTATTCCAGCAAAATCAAGTCTTTCTTAAACATTAAACTAATGAATTATGAGTGACCCCTGCTGGCGTTATGTTCCGTCATTCACCTTTAAAAGGCAAGTTTCACTCACTTTCTGTGACGTTCTTCCTTTTGACGAATCCAATCGGAGTTTCTAAAACATGTTAAATATAGTGCGCGCAAACGTTATGAAACATCAACAGCTCCAGGGGGCGAATTAAGGCGAATCCATGCATTATTGTAATATAAATATCCATATTTCATATTAAATAAACACTTTTCTCTTATTTCTGCCAACTGAGGTAAACGGAAGACCTTCAGAGGATGACATGACGCACGTGCGTCACGCCTGTGGCTCTAGGAAATGCAGGAGCAAAGGAAACAACATTTCCTTGGTTTAGTAAAACCAGTCTCCTCTTGGTTGGCTTGTATCGAAATCCTCTGACATTTTTTGTTTACAAATCCTTAGTTTGTGTACGAAGTGTATGGCTTTAGTTGGGAAAACCTGGCAACCATTTATAGGAGATAGGTTGATACCCGATGTACTGTTAGTCTGTGTGGAAGGAAGCCCACTGAAAAATTACTTTATCAATTGTCTGTTTAATGTATGGTATTTTATGTCCCTCAGCTTACACTGTATATGAATGAATCCGGAGTCTTTGCAGGATTCTTTAGAAGAGTTTTATAATATAAAGTATGTTAGAGTCCAGAAGCTGGACAACCCCTATGGCATCAAAACCTTTCTGCCACAGAACCCCCAGACTATGAAGCACCTCTGTGTGAGTGACAGTTACCCAGCCATTATCCCACAGTGAGCAGAGCTGACCAGCTACAAGTCCAGAAGAGTCCTGCGAGGCCTGCTTTCAAAGACTCGCTCTGTCCTGTCTCCTCAACATCCACCGACCAAGCACACGGAGGTCAGGGACCTTTCCTCAAGGTTTGGTTGGCCTTTGACTTTGAAGGTGAGTAAGGACAGTTAGTGGGGGGAGAAATAAGAAAGAGCAAGGAAAAACTGAAGCTATGAAGACTTCCATTCGCAGCTGTCACCGTTTGAGAAAGGGTTATGGCAGTTGTGGATAGCATTCATCCTCACTTTTATCTCAAAGGAGTGTTTTGAAACGGAATCAACTTGCACCGAAAAGAGGAGAAGTCACTGTTTCTGTCAGATGGCCTTGCAACCTAAGGTAAAAATCTTTATCTACCTCATTTGGAAAGGTTTTATCGGTTCTTTTGAGTGAAGAACAGGATGAAGTTCTTCTCTATTTACTGAGAGAGATCAAAATCAAATTGCAGCCATTATCTTTAAAGATTTTGATACATGAGGCTTCATTTTAAAACAAATGCAAATTAAGTAGCCACACATATCGGTTTTCTTCAGTGCTTGAAACTGACATCCTCCGGCATACTGTCAGGCCTGCCCTAACTGACTGTGTAATGAGCCCTTAACCAACAGTCTTGTAGGACAAGACACAAAACAACTGGATGGCGATCAATAGCAGTTCCATACAGCACTGCGAGAGGCCAAAGGTTTCATTTGGATGGTGTGTCATGTGACACAGCAAACACAGGGATACTAAATTCCTACAACTGAAGTTCATCAGCTGTCAAAAGGTTATCTAGCTCAGAATAATCAATAGACCAGAACTGGATTGCTGGTCACTGGATTGAAATAACAGGGAAAAAATAATGAAAATGTTAATTTAATTGAAATAGAAAACATTAACATGTTAATATCTCACCTGTTATACATATATTACGACACTGGAGAATGACTGCAGATAATTCAGCCTTGAATTACATTTTCAAATATATTAAAATAAAAAACTGCAAATATTTCACAATATTGTTGATTTTTATGTTCTCATTTATCCTTCATTTAAATGCAGTTCAAATTTCAGTTAATAAAATCAATTAAATTTAAATAAAAAAACAACAACATTCTATCGACGCAATAAAGTACACAGGAAAATTGCTAAAATGTTTTATTATTTTATTATCATTATTATTATCATCGTCATCATTATTATTCAAGTTTAGACGTAACAGAAATCTTTGCCATCTTTATTGAATCTTTTTGCATGTAAAATCCTACCACACAAAAAAAGAAAGAACATAATAATAATAAAAGTTAAGGTGGCAGCTGAAAAAAAAAAAAAAAAAAGAAAATCCTAAAATCATCATCTATGCACCTTAAATGCAGCAAGTGTAAAAACAATAACATTCTAAGAATAATGGTTAAAACATTTACATATTTATGCCCTTTGCCTTGTCCTTGGCCAAACAAGCTTCCAGGCTCCATCAAATACTCCTTGTGTTTCAATATTGCTAAGACCTTCAAACATAGGCAAGATCTCTTTCATTTATTATAATGCAGTACCTGTACTTAGCATGCTAATAACACATTTCATCTTTCTTCTTTTGCAATAGAGTAACTGAAGTGCAAGCATTAACATTTTCAAATTAAAATGAAAATTTAGACAAAAATAAAAATAAAGAATCTTATGTTATTTAATACCCAACTGTATAAATGGTTTGTTGAAAAGCGACAGTATATAATGATTTCAGTTATTTTTAAGAGGCATTTGCAGTTAAGCAGCGTTGTAAGGCTAGTTTCTGAGAATCCGAGAGAGCGAGCACAAATTAGACATTTTGAGTCTCAATCTCCCCTTTTTTCCCCAGTTCATATAAATAATGTCTGTATGAAGTCAGACTAGACCCAACTCACTGAACTTGTGACCAAGTGTAGAGAAGTACACACAGGTGCACAACAACAACAACAACAAAACTGACATCTCAAAGTTGCTAGCAAAAAAATTCTGGGAGGTTCAAATGTTTTTGACTTTCCTATTCAAAATAAAATGGACAACGGAGAAGATGCGTGAACAGCGTCAAGTGCTTCACTTGATGACATATTTCTGAGCTCATTATTACACATTAAACATGTTTTTTCGGTCGCTCAGGTAGACAGTTGTCCGCTCCGCATGATAAAAGTTGCAAAAGGATCATAACAACCAAAGTACAGCTGGGTGAAACAACAATATAAATAATGTTATGCCTCTTTGAGACAACAGCCATCGAAAGGCACCAGAAACACCTGCAGTTATTAAGTTTCAGTACACCAAATAAAACTGTTAAAAAAAAAAAAATCCAAAGGTGTTTTCAACTGCTCTTTAGAATTAAAGGTGGAACAAAATGAATTTAGACTGGCAAAAAGTTTTTTATATTACAGAGCACTGGCTCCCATAAAAAGACCAAATAAAGCACAGTTTCCCTTGAATGTTCCAGCAGGAGAAAAATACAGGAAGACTTCAGTCCAATACAAGCTTCTTCATCAACTACAAAGCACATGGTAAGAAGAGGCAACAGAAAATGACAACACTTGGAATGAATAGTGCCCTTTTGTAGCCGAAACTAAAAAAGACATAGTACTTTTGTTTAATAATCCACCTTTGGAGGAAATTAAATTGAATCGTCTTACTGTTTTCATGAAAAAACAAAAGAAAAACAAACAAAAAGTTCAGGTGTTGCTTCATTACGACGTTTGCTACATTTGCAAATGTAAACGTTTGTCAGAGCCAAACTCAAGGCCCTTATTCAGATGCGAGTTCAATGTTGCATATCAACATCTCATGTAGAAAATACTTTGTACAATGTATCAGGCACTGATAATATGATTTTACTATTAACAACATAGAAAAAAATATTTTTGTTTTAATTCCTTCCCAAATTTCTAGAGTAGAGAATTGCATCCCAGCAACTAAGGCAGCAGCTTAAAAGTTCTGATGGAATTCTGTGACTTGAGTTACCTAACCCTTTAACTTCAACACGCAAACAAAAAGACAAGAACACACAGAAAACCATAAGACATTTAGTATAATGTTAATTCGAGACTAATGTTGTCTATTCAGCCATACACATTCCCTGAGGATGCTGGATGTTTGTTTGAGGATGGCAGTCATTTATGCTGTTGCCATAGTGACAGACGACTGCCACATTTTCCTACACTGAGCCACACATGCAGAACACATCCTCATCAGAACCAGGTAAGAGAACTTTCCATAAATCTGCGAATACACACGGCGAAACGAAGCATTAAATTGGAGTAGATGTACCTTGCTTGCTGAACTGCCTTGTCGAAAATTACATATCTGGACTAACGAAATCTATCTAGATTGAGTAGCTACATGTACCGATGTCCTCGAAAAGCAGTCTTTGTTCGTTAAAAGTGTACGTGTGTGTGTGTGAGCTCCCACAGAAATGCTATGCAGACCGAAGTTTCTTGCATTGGCTGCTTTAGGCACCATGATCCGTCTTGGCACATTTCAAGCAAAAAAGAAGTTCAATGCATTCATTCGTACAAGCGCTCGCTTTCCTCACCGCTCTAGTTGTGCTCGGACTGCAGGTTTGTAAAGCTCATTGGTTAGAGGGGCTGGCGTTCGCCTCGGGGGCGGCCCGGTGGAGGCCTCGCTGGATGTGTGTTGTGAAATCGTACTTGTCGGTGCAAGCGTGCAGGCAGATACTGCACTGGAAGGGCCCGCTGTCACCATGGCAACTCATGTGCAGGGCGTACAGGACCTCGTCCAGGAAGACAATGCCACAGTGGGCGCATTTGCTCGAGATGTCATCTTGCGTGGCCTGATCAACCTTCTCTGGTTGGGCCACTTGCGGAGTAGAGCGTTCCTCTTCGGGTTCTTCCGTGCGTTCCGTCTCCCGCTCCCTTTCAGAAGCGGGGGATGCCTGTTTCTCCCTGGCGCCGAGGGTCCCGTTGGGCGTAGGACTGGGTTTGGAGTGTTTCATGGCCAGGTCGAGAGGCGTGTCGCTTTCGGGTCCAGAAGGGGTCGGTGGGGGGAAATGAGGCGGTAAGCCGAAGGCAGGGTAAGGCACAAAGCTTTGGCACGGATTGGGTAGGCCAGCCACGGGGCTCAGGTAGTGGCCCGGGTTGCCCGGCACAGACATCTTGTACTTAGTCCAGAAGCGCAACCAGTCCGCTTCGTTTTGCAGGTCGTTGTGGAGGAAGGGTAGGCTGAAGAACGGGTACTGGTACTTCTCGATAGGGCTTCCTGGAGGCGAGTAGCTGGCCTGCTTCGACGGTCGCATGTACTTCTCGATAGGGCTGCCCCGTTCAGAACCACCCTTGCCGTCCCCTCCCTGGGGTCCTGCGCTGAGACCGTTGCCCTCAGCCCCGCTGTCTGCAGGACTCTTGTGCATATGCAGGGGTGGCATGCGCTTGTGGATCTCCAGCGTCTGGTTGATGAGGAACGCGTGGGTGGAGCGGGGGCTAGGGTGACTTTTGGGTCCTGAGGGGCCGTAAGCCTCGTATTTACCCAACTGTGCTTGGGCCTCAGCGCGTGATAAAGACCCATCGGATCCTGCTTCCTCAGTCCTCCTCTCTAAGGGGCTGCCGTTGAGACGGTCCTCGCTGTTGACGCGTTGCTGCTTGGATCCCACCTGCTCAGAAGGTACGGGGTCAGGATTTAGGCGCTTGCGTGTCCGTCGACGGATGATTTGCTCACCATTGTTTTGTTTGATAATGTTCAGCGGTCTGGGGGTCTGAAAAAGAGACATGAAATTATTACAATTCTAAAAGTTTAAGTCATTTTAGCACAACTTCAACTTATTTTACTTCAGCTTTTTGCCAAGGCAACATCTCTAATTTACATTTACGCATTTCAAATGTACATTTTCTATTTATTATTTCTACTTGTTTTATTTATGCTTTATTTTAATGAATACATTCTGATATCATGAAAACAAACAAACAAAAAATGTTAAAAGCAACAGCCTAGTGGTTTGACATAACTTTAATTTTATAGGAATTATTAATTCATTGCATATGTTTAAAAAACTTTTACATTAAAAAAATAAGTGCCGGGCAATGATTAATTGTGATTAATCACATCCAAAATAAAACAATTTGTGAACATAACGTGTGTGTACTGTGTATATTTATTATGTATATATAAATACACACATATGCATATATATATATATATATATTTAAAAAAATATGTTATGTTGATATAGTAAATATTTTATATATAACAAATGATATGAATATAAATATAAATATTAAATATATTTTCTAAATTTATGCTGTACGTGTGTGCCTTTATACATAAAAAAATCTACACAGTACACACACATTTTATGTTCACAAAAACTTATGTTAAAGCATTTAATCATGATTAATTGCCCAGTGCTACAATAAATATTTTGTTTTTTTGAGAAAAATTAAGAAAATCTATATACTTTATTCAAGAAGTAAGATTTTTTCATTATTATTTACTTAATAGTTAAACCACAGCAAAAAAATAACTGCCACATGAAAACAACAATGCATTTTTAAGGACGTAGTATTTGAACAAATTTTTATATTTTCTATTTACTGCCTCATGAAAAGGTCTCTGATCTAATATTGTGATTTCAGTAAAGTGATTCATCCCTTCTGGGACTCAGAGGACACACTCCTGTAATTAGGCTGGTTAGCGTAATAATCTCCCATCAAATGGCTATTAATTACCGCTTTATTTTCACTGGACTACGGAAGTCTAGCTCAAAAATCAAGGCACTAAAGTTGTACAAATATAAATGAGTGAATTACAGAAGCGTCTTTCAGCTAAACAGACAGAAATCAATGGGTGAAACTGTTATGAATTGTGCTACTTTACAAGAAAAAGCCCGAAGTAAGAGTATGTTGCTTCTCATTTCTCATCCTTTACGTCTACGCTAAAATGGAAACTACTGTGGTTGGAGAGATGTGAGATATGCATATTTCCTTCGGTGGCAGACCTGCAACACGAGGGAAAGAATGGAGCACTTGTCTGTAATCTATTTTTCTGAGCTCAGATTCCATCCGGGTAGGCAGTGGCTCGGGGGGAAAACTTCAGTAAGGTGACGCAACTCATCTAGCTACACTGCCAGACACATTCTTCCAAGTCCTTGCTTGATGCAGAGATCACCCACGACTCACCCAGAGCTAGAGATAATTGGCAGAAGAACCATGTCGCTCCCCTCAACCACCACCTTTCGACTGCTTGTTGACTTTGAGGTAGAGGCACATCGAGGGAATCAATCAAGTATGGTAGCCACTTGCCTTTGTAGCACCCAGATCCTCCGTCGTGTTCCTAGGCTAAGGAAAGCCATCTCTCTTAAAGACGAGGAGGGTTTGGGAAACCTGACTGTTTCAGTATGACAGAAGGAAAAGTTCCCCGTAAAAACTGGAAAAATAATTCATGCAAAAATGTAACTCAGCCTCAGCCTAGCCTTTGGCTCTGTACCATATGTTCTACGGAAAGAAACATGTGGTACAGATATTTTCAATAATATTTGGCCACTGGGGACAGGAGTTCAATCTAAAACAAATCTTAAAATTAACAAATCTGCTTAAGTTCAGTTAATGCCATGTGATAGATGGTGTTAAAATAAATGCAAGCGCTCCCTCTTTGGAGCATGTCAGACTGCTTGTCGCTCTGAAGAGAGGACGGGGATGAAAGCCAGACAAAAAGAAAGAGTGCCCTCTACTGCTGGACCACGTCAGGCCCTCACTGCACACTACAGAAAGAGGGCATTATTTCCTGTTCTTTTCTCTTCAGTCTAATTTTGTCAGGATTATTATTATTTAAAAAAAAACATACAGTTGGCTACGAGTTCTTAAATTTTGTCTTACCAATATCAAACCAGACATTAAAGTCTCAAAGCCTGTGATTATATCTACTTCCTACTACAAAATGAACAACTGATAAGAGGGGGATTAAGTTTAGTGGTCCCTGCACAATTAATAATGAAAAAAATCTAAGCATTTATGGTATGAAAAAAAACAGACTATGGAGTTGAATCTTGCACTTTTTGTGATTAATATAAATAAATAAACTATATATATATATGTGTATTAAACTAGAAATATGACAAAAAAGGGGGAAAAATAAAATAAATGGTGTAAATGGACTACATCACCATAATATTTCTACAATAATCGTAATAATATACTATAGAGCTATTCAACAACCTTGGGTATCACTATTTATTTCACTTATCTATTTTTGACAGTTTGAGCACTTATCTAAAGACTTTTTTTGAAACACTGAAATGTATTAAATTCTCAAAGGAGCCTGGAAGGCCTGTCTCAGCTGTGCTGTTCGTGAACAAAACTTTGTAGCTTTTCCAGCCATTTCTTTTTACCTTTTGGGCTTTCTCGTTTTGATGGGTGGTCAAAGTTCAGAAGCTGCGAAAACTTTTTTTAAGAGAACGACATTCATTCTGCGTCCCACATAAAAAGTTCCATGATGGTGAATCTGAAAAACGGAGGCTACCTCAAGTTTTATGTCGGGCATTGACGCACGGCTACGGCGCATGTCGGGTCCTATTATTAGAAGATAAAATCTGAGAGACATTTATTATTGCAATGTGTTCTGGCACGAGGAGAACAGACCTCCATTTAGGGCTCTCTACAGTGTGGTTTTATGAGGTGCTATTATGAAATGATTTCTGTACAGCATATAAAAGTTTTTATTCAAAAATATAAAAAGTACTACCAGAAACTGACTGCCAGGCTGACATGAAGGACACAGTCTCCGCTGGCCTGCGTTAGCGCACCATCAGTCACTCGATTATTTATCAAACCAAGAACCTGAAAGACTACGAGATACATCCTCACTGCTTTTCCTCAAACTGCTGTAGATGACTCAGCATCTTATAGAAGAAACCAAAAACAGAAACATCAGGAAAACAAATCCTGTAGCCAATCGGCAGTGTTTCGAAGGATCCCGAGGGCTTCGGAGAGATGTCTCCACATCTTGTTTATTAGCTTCTAGTGGAGTGTGACGTGTACACAACCTGATGGTCCACTGCAGAAGCTACTTTACAGTAAAAGAACACAGAGAAGAGAGACTTTGCCCAACTGGTCATTCAGTCCACCGCTAGAACGTACAGGCTTTAGATCATCTCACCACACAGCTGTATCAAAGGTGAGCACTGAGCTAGAACTAATAAAACACAGATTTATGCTATTGCTATGGAAATGCACATTTCACCAGCAATCTAAAAAGTCGTTGTATAAATGTAAATAAAAAGATCATCTCAAGAAGGGTAAAGATAGCAATTCTCATTACTAGGTTTAAGGTCATAACCGACGACATCAAAAATATCAGAACCAATGATTTTCATATGCTTCGTTCGTTAAAGGTTCTGAAATGTCTACAGCATTATTTCACTACGAAAGTGAGTGCCACTTTAAAGTAAAAGACGGTCAGTTTATTTTCTGACAGCTATTAAAAATCTAATTTTAAATGTATGATTCATTCTTTCCGGTGCTGATAATGCATCTGAACACAGCTTTCAGCGGTTTACATGTCTTTTCTGTATAGCCTGTGCACTAGAAATACTTCAAAGTATTCTGATTTCCATCATAATGCTAAGTATCAACATTAACATGTTTCTTGAGCAAATCAACATATTAGAATAAATGATGAAGAATCATGTGACAATGAAGACTGGAGTAAATAGCTCCAAGTTTGCCAACTTTATTTTAAAATAGGACAATTTTAAATGGTAATAATATTTCACTTGTAACCAGCTATCAGCTGTGTCTGATTAGGATTGAAAAATAACTGAGGCCACTGTGTTCCACTCTCGTCAAACTCATCACCCCTATTTTAAAATCAGTGTGATCTTAGTAGTTAAACTGTCAAGAATTGTTCCCATTTACCTTAAAGTCATGGCCACCCCACTTTTTCTGTCCCGGGAAGCCAGAGCAAAGACTGATGCGAGCTTCAGTACATCAACGCATGATGGAAGTCCAACATAAATGTCAAAGTTAGAAAAACTTCCAGCGTGAGGAAACCTATTTACTCCAGACAGTGTTTAATGTGGGGCAGTAAATAGAGCATACAGTATTTCACAAGCTCGGCTGTGAAGCGCCCATTGATTGCAGGCTCTCTGATGAAGCGGTGCGGACAGACGGGCAGATGTGAGCGCCTGTGCCGGGTCAAGTTAGCACGACTCAAGCCACCAGGTGGCATGGCCCCTGAAAGAGCCTCTTGTGGTGTGGGTGCTGTGGTGCCTAAACGCTTTACCCCAGCCGACCACACTGATTCAGTCGGCCCCCTGTTTCCAAGTCTGTGCCACCCAGACACTAGTCCTGATAGCCTGAGGCCATCGAAGCAAAAAGCGCTTCCAACATTGCTTATCAAGACAGGAAGAAACCGTGACACTCACAGACTTGACCCAATTCTAAAGGAGCTCCAAAGATTAGAATGCAAAAATCAACGTTAAGTCCAGCAACGGGCCTGAGCACAATGGTTTTTCTGTTTCTACAGCTTAATTACCCACATGCTGTCGAGACTGCTTACCCGTCATGTTTATCCAGACACTATTTCAAAGGGAATAGAAGAACACTAGAACACTTTTAAGGCTGCAGACAAAGCTTTAGGTACAACTGCAGATGAAAAAAAAAAAAAAAGATAATTCAGATCAAAACTAATTTGGTAGAGCGGAGAACTGAGGCGATAAAGCAAATCAAATGAAGTGACCGAGTACAGAAACGAGCAGTTTCTTTTTTTGTGCACATATCACACAGGCTGAATAAATAAAATAGTCACTATTATTTAAATTATGGATATTATTTAGATGACCAGAAAACCTATGCATGACTATAATTAAATGTAACAGTGCCTACTCCCTTTTTGCAGTATTTTTGGTATTCATGTCACAGTTAAAGACTTATAAGTTATGAATCAAACCAACCAGTTATTGAAGAAATAATATATTATAAACTTTGATTTGAAGAGGAAAAATGAAGTCACAGACCGTGTACTTAATGTGGGAACAAACTACAATCTAATGCAATCTATAAAAATAGCTATAAAAAATAGATAATAAAATAATTACAAATATTTTTTCACATATATATATATATATATATATATATACATATACGTATATATATATATATACACACACACACACACACACATATACGTATATATATACACTATATTGCCAAAAGTTTTCGCTCACCCATTCAAATGATCAGAATCAGGTGTGCTAATCACTTGG
>JAUMHR010000076.1:11810278-11868842 GCA_032361145.1 Enteromius fasciolatus
GATAGATAGATAGATAGATAGATAGATAGATAGATAGATAGCACAAAGACAAACAAATAAGAAACATAGAACAAGAGAAAGAACAATGGAAGAGACACAGAGAGAGAGAGATAGAACAACAGACAGACAGCTAAATGCCATTCCAATTTAAATTCCAATCAACTCGCCACTTTTCCCATGACACAGCCTTTCCATCTGTGTTTTGGTAAACGTTAACTATTTACAGGTGCATGCTTTTTAAACGACCTTATCAGCTAATTCCATGAAACAACACAAACACTGAATATTGAAGAGATGCTTTTGCGCAGTGAGGCCCGTGGAGAGCATCAGAATGGGGATTGGTTCCAGCGATGTGCTCGGGCTGATAACTTTTCTCTCTCTGAGAGTGTTGCGAATGCAGTCTGCCGGCATGAAAGATGACTGACAGCCAGACAGATACGCTCACGAGCGGCACGCTAGTTAAGTATAATGTCTGGGAAGATCGTGAATCTGCATGGAAATCAAAGATTACCATGCTGATCACTCAAAGAAGCTGAAGCACATGTTGTGGAAAAAGGCCAGTTGGAATATCTGCCAGAATGGAGAGCCGAGTTCCGCGGACCTCCAGGCGATAGTCAGAGGGGGGCAGAAAGCTGTGCTGTGGACGGAGACTCACAAAGAATACAAGTGTGTTAATAGTCTTTTCTTTATCAATGGCTCCAGGCCCAAGTGGGAAGCAAAAGAGAAAAGGTTGGGTTTTTGACTGTGTGAGCACATTTCTGTGAGTTTTAAAGCCGGAGATAGTGAGCCGTGTCCATGTGAGAGGAAAGCGAGGGAGTTCAGGACAGGCTCAGTAAGAAAGAAAGGCCCTTTTCTCTTCTTGTCTAGAGACGGCATCTTCGACAGGAAATGAACACAAGCCTTGACTGAATCAACTGGTGCTCATGCCCACTCTGCTTTTCTGTTCTCACAAGAGGATACTTTTCCAAAACCTAGCTGCCTCGCTTTCTACTGCCTCCATAGACAGCATTCGAACCGTCATGGAGGATCATACGTGACTTATTTGGAACGCTTTACATAGGCATTAGCTACACAAACTCAATGGAAACGAGATTCAAATTTTCCATTAACTGAAATTAAAACTAATATTAATGAAAAAACTAAAACTAAAATAACAAATATAGCAATAAGGCTCCTAAATGTAATAAAATAAAAATGCCTAAATGCTCAAATAAAATCTAACAATAGGTGAACACATTTGTGAATATGCACAGTGTCCATCCAGCGAGTCAAAGAGAACAAAATCATCATTTCAGATAAACTGGCACTATATATCGCTATATCAATTGCTTAACATTTCAGATGCTAGGAAAAAAGACCGGTCTGCTGGTTAGTCAGGATTTGGATTCCCACAGCACATAGTCACATGACTTTTTTAATGCGCAAGGAGGAATCAATTCAACTAATGATTTCCATCTTGCATAATCTTGCATCTTGCATAAGTGAGCGCGAAAACATTTTTGTGAATCAAGGCAATTTTTCGGAGGCGAAACAAAATGCACATAAAAGCAGGATGATGGAAACATAGCTAACGAAGAGGAGTCAATACCAACAGAAACATGGAAATAACACTAATTTACATGGATAAATTAAACCTAAAAAATAATAAAGTTCTTTAGAACTTCCTATTCATCAAATAATTTGTATATTATATGATGAATAGAAAGTTCATATTAGACAGCAATACTTTTTAAACACTGATAATAAGTCAGAATCAGCATTTTAAAATGATTTCTGAAGGATCGTTTGACAGTAAATGCTTGAAAATGTATCTTTGCCATCACAGGAATAAATTAAATAAATTTAAATGCATTAAAATGCTAAATAATAAAAATATTTCACAATATTACTGTTAACAATTAATACAGCCTTTAATGAGCAGAAAAACAAATCTCAGATCACAAAGGTTTGAACAGTATTGCTGCATTCAAATTTAGCCATAACATTTCCCTGCACAGACAGCACAATCAAGATGCCCTCGGCAGCTCACTGGGTTTGTAATAGTGGCAAAGTACTGAGAGAGAACTTTTTATCTTTTCCTTTACCTGACAACTCTGTGAATCTGTCTGCCTCTCATTGTCCTCTTCCCTGTACATGAGTATGAGCATCTCTATCTCTCCTGTCACGCGTCATCCCCCCACTTCCTCTCAGCTCCTGCAATGCTATTGAACCAACAACTTGAGGGCTATCAAAAGAAGAATAAAAGTCAGTGAATGCTGCAGATCAGCCAAGCAAAGACGTCCGAGAGCCTCTCACCCCCCCACTTCTCACATTCTCCCTCTCTTTTACTCTCTCCGAGCGTTCCTGAGCTGGACACTGTCCAGGATCTGTAATAAAGTGCTAAGCAGAAGACAGGAAATACTGGAGAAGTCGAACAATGTTATGACAATACTTATAACTTTTACAGTTGGGGCCCAGCTGCACATCTGCATAGCATCAGGCTCTCACTGGCCCAGACAAGAGGAAACCATTTTTACTCCTGGCATCCAGCGCCTCCAAACAGATGTTATCACTTTACCAATAGCCTTGTTTTGTTGTCTTTTTTCTTTAACACAGCACAAAGAAAAACACAACACAAAATGGCCATTTTTCAAAAGAGGAAATGGGAGTTGTTGGCGTTCGGGAGGGTAGGGAGGGCAGCATGGAGAAACAGCATGATAGATTAATAATAGTTACCGTAATTGATTTAGCATGAAGGAATCCGCGGCGATCTCCAGAGGGGAGGTGAGCCGCATTACCGCGTCGCCTCACAGGAAGACGAGCTGTCGTGCTAACAGAACATGCTAAGCATCGATACGTCTCTACACTCGAGAGATACTCAACAGCCTGTGAAATTAGCCCGGCCACCCCACAGGTAGTCATCTGTGTGTGCGATGGCATCGCTGTTTCTTGACCGCAAACTAAAGTCAATACGACATTTATAGGTTGCAGTTTGACTTTCGCTCAAACTGTCTATCTTGCTATGCTTGAAACATCCAAAGTTACATACAACTGCTTTCATTTCTACTTAATGCGAAGCTTGAAATAATCAGGAAATGGCAAAGCCAAAAGCCACAATACAACAGGGAAATAATACAAAAAAAACCTAAAAGTACACCTCCAGGCTAATGCAGGTGTAAACTCTGGTTGACGGTTTGCTTGCGTCCCATGTGAACAACACAGGCTTCCAACTTTCTGCAAGTCTTTTGGAAAGAAAGTTAATTGTTCACAATTTGACAGCGAAATGCGGAAGCCTGTTCCGATTAGGGTATAGTTGTATTTGTCTGCTTAAAAAGTGAGTGAAAACAGCCTGGCTGTTGCCGTTATGCGATAATGAGTTTTTATTAGCATAGCATGCCTAATCACAATCGACACCATGAGCCCATTTAAGAATGTTTTGTTGAATGTTTTTGGAATAGCACTTTTTTGACTCCCCACGCAACAGTGGATTTGCTCCAAATTCCAATTTAATCACAACAGACCGACTCTGCATATCCCTATCGTTTTTTCCTTCGTCTTTTATTTATCATTAAATACAGATTAAGCTTACGTTCGCTGGGGATTTGAGTTAATTCTCGCTGCGTCGGCCTTTGCTACGATCTCTACTATACCTTTCACTGATCCAACGAGAGGAAATAAATCTAAATTATTCATTTATACCACAAAATTTCCAAGACGCCCTTGGGCTCGTAGGAAGAGATGCTCATCAAGATTAACGCCACTCACCTATCTGACCTTCATTTACAAGATCTCAATACAACAGCTCTACTGCGAACATACTAGCTTTCAACGTCCTCTCTGGTTTAACTCCCGCCATCTGAGGAGGATTACAGGCTTAAACCCAAAAGAAGTCTCTTCTCCCTCCTGGTAAATACAAACCTGAGTGAACGGCTGCAACAAACTGACATTAAATGAAAAACAGTCCTTTGAGAAGCAAACTTGGATTGTTGAATCAATGAAAACGAGCGGATCTGAATGCTGATGGACAGCAGCTACTGTGTTGTTGTCCATATTTTGTTTCATCACTGGGAATAAGGCTGATTATTTGAATTCTCTCCTATTTTAAAGTATAATGCGCCATTTCCACAGAGGCGAGGCCAAAAGAGGGCTGATTTCACACGCACTGCCTTTCACACACACGCGAACAAAACTGTTTCATTCGGACGGCAGGTTTTACAGCTCAATTTGAGAACAAGTGTTTCATTAGTAGAAAACAAAAAGCAGACAGCCTCCCTCAGTTTGTGAGGAACGGCAGCCAAATCCAAAATTGGGGTTAAGGAAGTTGTGCATAGCAGTCCAAAAAAAAAAAAAAGAAGAAAAGTACAAACAAGAAAAAAAGAGGGGGAAACGAGGAGAGATAGAAAAAACGATACATGTAGCTACTTTTAACAAAACCTCCCAAAACCACATGCTTTATAGTCCTTTGCACAGTTCACGGTAGCCACGGTAAAACATCCATGTATGTTATATTATATTGTATATATATACTGTGTGCATTACACCATTTATATTACATTTACACCTTTTGTATAATATTATATATAACCCAAATAAATATGCATAAAATTTCAAAACCATAATAATTTAGATATTTATTTAATTTCAAAGCATGGTATTTTTTAATGCTATTACTTCCCTTTTTCTGAAAGTGTACACACGCAACAGTAATGTTAACATTGCTTAGGCAAGTGCTACAAATTATTAGCTAAGTAAAGCTATTAAAACCAATATCATATTACAGTATATCACAAACCCAGTAATGCACATTAAAGGGGTTAGGCAGGGTACACTCATGTACATGTGTTCTGTCAGTTCAAATGGATCAGGAAATGGTGGTGGCCTGGAGGAACCCTCAGTAAAGTACACAGAACATGAGAAAGCATCTAGGTGACAACGCACAGCTGTTTCATGTGCACACAAAGCTCCTCGCAAACACTAGGAAGCTGCTGCCTTCTCGCACACTTTTCAGTCTGTGTTACCAGACTACTGCAAAAACTGCTTACGACATCTGGTGACGGCTGAGGGGCAAGAAATCCAGGGTGTGAGAGCCGAAATGAAGGAATGAATTGCGAGAGAGATTGAATGAGTGAGTCAGTTTGCCGCGCTTAGTTTCTAAATACAACGGTCCCTTTTCCCATCTTTAAATGTGAAGGGGATAGTGCTTCCCACAGTTTGCTTTGACAGCCTGGAAAAGAACAAAGAAAAAAAGGAAAACCGGGACAAAAATTGAAAAATGACGAGGAAAAAGGAGGAAGAAAAGTAGTAGTATGTAAGCCTATTAACTTCCATCCATCTGTGGGCTGTACATTACCCTCAGCTGCCCTGCAGGCACCACATCTACACACAGGAGCTTAAAGAGAAAAAAATGAGCCAAGCGGAACGCCGGAGAGTCTTTCCATTGAGCGAGGGCCTTCCCAATTTCCAGTCGGAGCTCATACACACATGTATCATTTCTCTGCTGATTAGGGAAGAGGGATGGTTTCTCGTTGAAGAGTTTAAGTGCAACAGACTTCCAGCTGTAGAGCCGATAAGGGATGATATAAAAATGCTGAAGCATGTTTTTCCCTGTGTTTTAATCTTCTCCTTCTTGTAATGTAACACTGGCTATGGGGCTTTGCCTTGAAGCTTTTATTTAAAACACATGTTCCCAGCTCTCCTCTTAAAAAAGCCTCCCTTATCTCTCCATCAATCTACAGACACTGGCTGATTCATTCTGAGCGTGATGGAGGCCAGGTTTTACATTTGTGTGTGAGCGTGTGGGTGGGTGGGTGGTTGTGCCAACTATGTAGGCACTCTAATACCATATTACATTATATCGGGGGGGGGTGTGCGTGTGTATGACTATGCATATGCAACACATAATAAAATAATAAAATATTGTGCGGTATGCTTATATATACCTATATATACATACTGTAGGCACACAATTGCTCAAAAGTTTGAAATAATTGAAAAAAAAGTTTTGAATAAAAGATGAGAAACTTATTTCAAAAACAAAAAAAATGATGGACCTCATTCATGAACCTAAATGCAGAGTAATTCGCGTATAAAACAGACCTTTCCGAAAACTTTCCTCTGCATTCACTAACACTTTGTAAACATCTGATTTGATTGCTAAACGTGTATGTTAATGAATTCCAATCATTCATAAAAACGGGGCTAGTGGACACTCATTCACAATTAGCATTATCCCCACCTATGAATTACAGCTATGCTGTGCCCAGGAACGCAGTTGAATATTCTGGCCTACTTTCTCGGGTCTAACAATTAATATTCAATAACGTGAGTTAACCAGAGTTTATAGCCAGATGAAAAAATGTCAGGCGCTCTTCTTAAAACGACCAGCTGGTGGCGCTTTAAAACATTTTGGTGGCACAGCGTTGACATAGCGATTTGGAATATTTAGCAAAGTAGTGCTATTATCTAATTTTTAAGAATTTTATTAAATATAAAATCGCAGTAACCAGTAATACTGACTTCTCCATTGTTGTAGGCAGTCGCTGTACAAGTGGAACGGTGGGTCGCAATTTGTGCCTCATCAACACAGCTGCAAAAAAAAAATTATTCAAACGGAGGGCAAGTGCAAAGTTAGGAAACAGGTGTACATTTCATTTTGACCCACTAACATTTGAAAATACTATTTTTTCATGAATTGTGTTTCATGAGGCCCAGTGTTCTTACACCAAAGTGCCTAGTACATTTAGTAGTTTGTTGTTGTCTATAAGTTCTAAATATATATATATATAAAGTGCTATAATTGCCTCCATCCATCATAGCTACCTTATTTTTCAACACAAAAAAAGTTACAGAACCAATTCATTAGCTGCCATAAACAATTAGAGTAAAAACAGACACACCTGCTCTGCTCTTACAGTATATTAAAAAAATTTCTTCAATGTCTAATTTGAAGATTCAAACACATCCCAGACATTCAGAAATATTGTCCAAGTAAGCCAGCAAGGCACTGTGTTATGAGCCACAGCCTCTGAATGCGAAAGTATATGTAGGATACTGGAGTCAGTGACATTTAAATATTTTACACATGTTGACAAAAAAAGACAAAAGAAACTGCCCAAGTCCTGCAAACATGACTGCCAGTGTGGCCTTTATGCAACAGGTATACTCTTTATTAAGAAATCATTCAAAAAAAAAAACTTAAATATTGAGATAAAGAATAGATTGTGCACATACGTTGTGACATTACCTGTGGACTGCTCTCATAAAACTAAAAAAAAACAATATTACTGGAGCAACCTGAGTCTCCAGGAAAGAGAGTACAGTGGAAAAAAAGAAAGAAAGAAACAAGCTCTAGGCAAGGAGAATAATTTCAGCTCTCCTCTTCAATTATTCATTTGTTCATTTTCCCCTCTGAACGTGTGTAGATAGACTGGGAAAGGGGAGGTAGGGCATGAGTGAAACAGAAAGAATGAAAGAAACAGAAAAAAAGATAGAAAGAGGGGAAAAAAGAAAGAACGATCATCTGGGACTTACTTTATTGTTTACAGTTATTATTTTAGAAGTGCCTTAAGTACACCGCTGTAGCATTATTATAGTAATCCAGGGCCAAGCATGAATATATATACACATACTGTCACGATGCTAGGATGCTGTGGATTGTAGCCAGGGTGTTGCTATGCGGTTGCGTAGAATTTATGCAAAATAATCAAGACTCCCACTTGAGTGGAACACATTAATGTCCACCGTATATTTACAGTCAGTAACAAAGATAATAATGAAAGACGAACAGAGGCAAAGAACTGAATAAAATCATTAAAACATATTTCACTTGAGAACTGGAAGCCTGGAGAGAAATATATAAGAGAGAAAGAAAGGCTCTTGACATGTCAAACGCATCCTTCTAAAGACACCGACAAAGAACTTTAAAATGAGAAAATAATACGTAATATATCCTGCTTGAGAGGTCTGACAAAAGCAGTATTTCACTCAAATACCCATAATGCTTCTGGGCTCATGGGAAAGAGAACTCATTCAGTACTGTGTTAAAGGGATCAAACAGTAAAAAGGTTACATTATGTATCTTCCAACACTTTACAAGGGCACAAAGTCATGTTACAGACAAGTACAATTAATTATTATTTTCAGAATTGTCATTAGTGCAACTTATTAGTAAAAAAAAATTAAATACAATTAAATGCTACAATTAAATAACTAATAATATAATCAAATGTATTTAATTACGGTAACAAATAATTTATATATTTTATATATATATAGTTCCAGAATATACTTTATTAAATCAATAACTAAAACATTAATTACATTTTAAATATATGACATAATATACTATGTATATACGTACATTTTATATATGTATTATCTAATCACCTAATTCATTTTGAATCACTTGAGACAAAGTCATTGCTGAATGTGTGATAGATTTATTTGGATGCACAACTGGAGGATGTGATGTACTACAGTGGGCATTTTCATTCTGACAATGTTATGAGTGAGTTTAAACACCTCCAGATCAGAGCGCAGGGAGAGAATGGCCTCATCTGATTTCTTAGGGGAATGTAAACAGCGTTTTCAACAGCTTGCCTCGTCTGGTATCAATCAAGTTCAGACTTCATGACTAAAGGCTGCTTTTCTGTACTGATAAAATATGGCTGTAAGTTAATGTTGTGTGTGACAGTTGCGGTCAGAGTTGTTAGGAAAAAAATAGAGAGAGAGAAAAGTGAGACTGGAAAGAGAAGGGAAAGAGAGAAACAAAGATAGACAGTCAGAGCAAGGAAGAAAGGAAGAAAGCGAGAAATAAACAGACAAGCAAAGTAAGATGTTTCTCAGTTAATTGGACACAGATAACAGTATGGCTTTGTGAAGAGGAACACAGAAATGTGTGTGTGTACATAGCCAGATGAGGGTAATAAAAGCAGTCAGAGTCTTGGTGCTGCTCGGCTGCTCTTTGTGCCCACTTTGAGCCCACACCACTGGCCTGATAATCCACCCGTTGCCATGGTGCTGGCCTTGAGGACCACCATTATTTCCCTCCTGCAGAATTTACCGCTTTACACAAATACGCACTCTTGGTCCCTCATCATAATGATTCTTCGCTAAACGAGTGATAGGGAAAACTACACTGGGAACGAATGCTCATCACTGGCTGCTGCTGTCGTTAGTGTAACATGCATTTCTGCGCTCTTTAAAAGCTCAGGGGTAAACACAGGAACAACACAGAGGGAGGATATAGAAAGCAGGCAGGGAGAAAGGAAACTGGTGTCAAAGACAGGAGTTATTGTACACGCGATATATCATGGCTTCAAATTCAATACTGAATTATTATTCAAATCTACATGAAATCAACATAAAAATTACATGACATGAAATTACTTTTAAAAAAATTATATATATATATATATATATATACACACATACATGCATGCATACTGTACATAATATGAATACGAATACTAAAAAAGGCTGCATTTATTGATCGATTAATACAGTAAAAATTCATATTTGGAAGTATTACAACTTAAAACAACTTCTATTTGAATATATTTTAAAATGCTTTTATTCCTGTAATGGCATTGCTGAATTTTCGCCAGTCATTGTACCAGTATTGAGTGTCACATGACCTTTAATATGTTAGTTTGCTGATGATGCAGTTGATGCAGTTTTTTTTAATTATTTGTTCAAAGAAACAGAATGTATTTGAATTAGAAATATTTTGTAACATTATGTATGTACCGACACCGAAAAAATAAATAAATTTATATATATATATACACACACACACACACACACACACATATATATATATATATATATATATATATATATATTTATCTCACTATGTACGTGGGTTGTTTTATTTATCTTTTTATTTATCCAACTTTCAGTGTGTTTTGAATTGCATATATATCTTCATTTGAATTCAGTGTTTCCTCTAGGGAACTTGCAGGATATTGCATTTCACTGCCAGCAACTGCTGCTCCACACTGTATTGATGTGCATTTGATAAAGAAAACCTTGGATCCTAACACTTGAATGAGAGTATATGGAACAAGACACTGATTTCATTACAACAAAGTTGATTTTTGAAATACTGCATATATCGGATTAAGTCATGTAGATGGGGAAAAAAAGTGTGTGACACTTTGTCACATAAACCATATAAATATAAAGGTTGCATGTTAGTACTTTAAGATAATGACGATTTACACCATATATTAGATACAAAGAGTCTCAGCTTTCCAAAAAGAATGCTACAATGAGAGCGAGAGGTAGAGAGGGAAGAGCGGTCCTTCTAGCTGTGTGGCTAGTTGTGCAGAAACAGATCACAGTTTCTGACTGATCAAAAGCAAGGACAGACATACTAACAAAACCCACCGGTACATTTGTACACAGCGGCTTCTGCAAATCATCATATAGCTGTACTCCTGCTGGACATACCTGTACCTGTCCTTGGGGAGCAGGATGGACCTGCCTCCAAAGCTAAAGAAGTCTCATCACATTCTGTCCCCATGCTGACCTGTGCTCCCCGGGCTTCCAAATAAGAGCATAACAAAGCTGCTAGAGGATGATTCACTGACCCCGAGCCTCTGGGGGAGAGTGGGCACATGCCACATCACAGATACTGAAGAGAAATGACAGAACTGATGACTTGAAGAGGTCAGAAGGATAACGGATGAGAATTGTAACCATTAGTGCTGACAGTTTTCGGAAAAGAGAAATGTGATGGTTTTAAACGCGAAGAGTGTGTAATAATTGGAGAAAGCAATCTGTTAGCATTTTCATTCAACTTAATTGCAGATAAAAATGGGCTCTCTGGATACAAACCAATCACCTGAGGTGTTGTGACTAATTACTCTGGGGTCCTATTCATTTTATCAGAATATTCAGCTACTTTTAAACAGGCATTCAAAATGGAAAAAGAGGATTTTTAGGAACAAAACGTATGTATTCACAAACTATACCAGTTTCTTGAAGATCATCTTATTTAATGTTATGATTTTTTTCCTCTATTTTTTTAATGGGGTTTTTTTGTATTCATTTTTAAAAATTTCAAATTCAGCAAAAATGTGTGATCATGCATAATCTCACAACAGATCATTGGATCACCGTTTACATTGATCGTTGACTACTTGTGCTTATACAGTAATATTATTCTTTACATTTATTCTTTATTTAAAAATAAGAAAATACTAGTTAAAAAGCATTTGCTTAATGCTTCATGAATCTAGCTCCAGGTCTGCTGAATCCAGAATGAAAACAAAAAAGAACAAGAAAAAGAATACAATAAAATAAAGTCAATAAATATCGAAAGTTCAGTGCTATACCCTTAGAAAGCCAATTCATAATTGATGTGTTCGGCTAAATTCCCTTTTATATATAATAGCGTATTAGCAGACATACACATCTGACTGTTTCATCTGCCAGGCACGCATGAATAATAAATTGCATCATACCTTTCCTGTCGAAAAGGCGTTCATTAATGATGTACACCTCTCTTTCTTACCCATTTTTGTTTCGCAAACAATAAATAACCTTTGCTTTCCAAACACAAACCGTTCTGGGAGGAAATATGGTCTACTCGAGTACCCAGAAATAGAAGGGTCTGTCCCAACGGTGCTGTCTGAAGAGGGCAGCGACACAGCTGCTAATCAATAGCAGTCACAAGGCTTAAAAAGGCTACAGTGGCAGAATCACTTTGACCAGAGTTCGGCTGCAATGGAACCTTTTGTTTGAGATTTATCAGTGGGTCGCACGCGTCTGCAACCTCCAGTCACTTTCCATGCAGGAAGGGAGACGGCAGAGGGACATCTGTGGGGAGTTAGCATTGAGAAAGAGGAGAGATGAGGATTAAGCCAAATTTCATTTCAGGATTTGCTGCTTTGCAGGCGATCTTTCTCCCTCTTGTGGAGAGAAATCTCTTGCTGGACTTCGATATTCTATATGATTTGGAGAATTAAAAAGAAAGGGAGGTCTATTGAATGCACAGCAAAAACACTCTTTTTTTGCGTGGCTAAAAGGGCAGTTGTTTTGCAAAGCTCCTGGAGGTATTTTTCATCTGAAAAGGGCCGGGGAGATAAAAGTGCAGCTGGCAGGAGGGCTGCCAGCGCTGATCCTCCTTTCTACAACAATGAAGTTAAATATAAAAAAGTCAATGACCAGGAGGGGCCCGAGCAAAACCGGACTTATTTTTTCCTGCCAGATTTGCCAAGGGTCCCATTAACTGCAGGCCCATCTCCGTAACGCACATTAAGCAGCCCGCCGACACAAACCCACACGCGTTTCATGAATTATCAATGATGTATCATAAAAATATAATCTCTAACTCTATGCACACAAAAGAAAGAGACAAGCATGCTGAAACAGCAATGTGCTAGCCGAGCAGGAAGTTATCCCTGAGCAAATAGTCTGCGGTAGTCCAGGCCTACGGGCCAAGCTCAGCAAACACAGAGGAAGCTTAACATCTGCAGCCATGAACAACCTGTTTGTGAAAACACACAAATCCCTAATTAGGCCTCTATAAAAGTGAATATGAACACCACGTTTTCGAACTTTCGTACTTTCCAGAGCCGCCCGATTCAGCAGCGGAGGAATGCTGAGAATTGGGCGCACATTTGTTCAGGAATGGGATTTACAAGCTCTCTGAGAACTTCTGTTGGACGCCACCAATCTTCCTGCTGAAAGTGTGGGACTGTTAAAGCTGGCTTCCTGTATTCTGAGACACGGAGACAGAACTAGTTCACTGCAGCACACGCTACATTTGTCTAAAAGACATAAAAGCGTTAAAAACAAAAGTTCACTGTAAACATTCTGGCCTCCGAAAAATAAACCTAAAGGAAATCTATTGAAGTGAAAATGCTTCTAAACAAAATGAAAATGCATTTATAATTTAATTTTTTTTTTTAAGTATTTTATCAGCACAAAACGGAACAAATAAATTAAAGGGAAAAAGCATTATTAAATGTTAGCATTATTATTTATACATTTTATTATTCATATAATAATACTACCAACAACAACAAATTATAATGTATGTATGTATATTAATATTAAATATTAAGTTACTTATACATTTGTTCATTTTATTTACTCTAACCATACTTTTTTTTCTATTTTTTTTTAAATGTACCAAATATGTGCTATTCCACCGCACACTATGGTACTAAATAATAATTATCACACTATGTGCCATGGCATGTGCCTTTTGTTTTTGGACAGAGTAAAGAAACAGTAAAGTCATTTTTATGTTGTAAGCATAGGGTTAAAAAAAGATTCGCAGCATTATTGCGTTGTCTTGTTAAAATCCGTTTAAATAGGAGGCAAATTAAGTCTTGATGCATCAAGTGTCACACAGAAGTAGAACAATTTCCTTCAAGGGCAGCTGTGTCTCTATTGTGATAGTTTGTCCTTGACAGTCCAATACACTATTAAACCACCATCTTCACTCATGAGCTCAAACAATACATGCAACAAAAGCACGCTGACATTCTCCCTCTCTCCATCGTGCTTTCAGTCTTCCTAAGGTGAGGGCACAAGTTCTGCTTGGTCAGCCAAGAGTGTTGCCACGTCACAGACCGGCCTGCCAGTGTCATGGATTTCAGGGTTTCTATGGCAGCAGTGGTTAATTCCCCAGGCCCTGCATGGTCTCTTTCTCATCAAGGCTGACACTTTCTCTCTCCCTCTCTTTCTGTCTGTATTTGGAAAAAAAGCTCCAGCCAGGCCCTTAGCCAAAAGCCTTGGAGATAAGCTGCTAATAGGAAACAATCTACAGCTAATGCACACATTCCTCAGTGAAAGCATCTTTTAATAACAAAAACAGAGTGCTTCCCCTCTTCTCGTTTTCTTCCCCCTTTCTCCTGTCTCTATGGCCCCTTTCTAAACAAAGCTGCCGAGCGAGAGAGATAGAAGGGCAGAAAAAGAGAAAGGCCGCTTTCCTGTTGTTGAGAAACACACAGGAAGACAATCAGAGCATGCTGCTACCTGAAGAAGAATTGGTAGGAAAGCGTAGGTGTGGCACCTCGGCCCGAGGCTGCGAGCGATTAAATGATTACAGAGGAAAATGAAAGAGAAAGGAGCGGAGAGAAGGCAGCGATCTGCAACAAAGAGGCAGAAAGTCAGGCTCCCAGCGCACGCAGACGTGCATGCTTCACGCCGGCTTGTTTGTTTGATGCCCCGCTGCCACGTTTTTTCCTGCAGATGCCGGGAGCGATCCCAGAAGCAGCCGCTGAGCAGCGTGAGACCGAGCCAAAAAACATGAGCGCCGATCTCCACCGCGATCTGTGATTCAGCTCGCAGATGTGCGGACAAGTATGAGTGAGAAGGAGAAGTCATGAGAGCCGGGCGGCTGCAGGTCCATCTTGCTGTGATTATAGCTGCAGTCACGTCTGACGTTGTAATTGCAACTGGCTGCGAGCTGTTTATGGGTAGAGAATCACACATATGGACTTGCCCCTTTCATTTTAGGGCTGCTGCACATTCTCCTGATTACGTCTCCTCCTCTCTCGCGCCCGTTCCATCACTGACACCATCGGCACAGCCAAGCCCTTGATGGACGGCTGCGTTGCATGGGAGCCGTTGCCGAGCAACGTCTGTAAACAATGGGAATGTTTGCGCTTTGTTTATTCGTATCACGATGAGAATTGTCGTGCCAAATCAGCTTGTGTTTTCTCCAAACACAAAATCTTGGTGTGCTGTCATATCGTGATACCTGGAAAAGCTGTCAGCGGATTCGCTTAAGATTACCTTACAATGCCACTGCCAAACAGTCTGCAAGCAAACCATTTCCCCCCCTTACAAAGGCAGCATTTATGGCCCTTAATGAAGCATAACAGCCACCGTCAGCACTCATGCTAACATTATGCCACACTCGCCTCAAATGCCACCTGCGCTGAATAATATGACAAATGACACGGCCGTGCATAAACATTTCTACAGTCCTTTTTTAGCAAAGCTCAGAGCTTTTTTAAATAAATAAATAAATATGATTATTTAAGCACCCTCATGTCATTCTAAACCAGTGTTTTGAAAAAAAAGTGTTTTTCTTTTAAATTCATACAATGGAAGTCAATGGGGTCCAAAATTGTTATTAAATTGTATTAAATTATGATCCTAAAACATTATGCAAAATGACTTAATTTAATCCTTTAAATGAGTTTTCTTTTCTTTTTCTTTGTTTTAATAGCACCTAGTTTAACATATTTAAAATTTCTGGCTTTTCATCCCCTAAAAATATTTATTCAGAAGTTAATACACATTAATTAGAAAAATGTCTTCACATTTTAATTCAATTAGTAGGAATTGTAAAATTAGCCATTTTGCAAAAACTGTGTTCACTCAACTGTGTTGAGGTTTCTCTCACAGTTATAAAGTGGCCAGTCTGAGCCTGAAAGTCTGTCTATCTGTCCATCTATCCTTGGATAAATATCTTTGGTAAATAGCTCCGAGGCTTCACTAAGGAATATAGTTTGGATCAAAGAGGCCATGTCTTCCTGTATAAAAAGCCTAGGCCACAAGCTTGCTTGTTTGTCTAAAACAATTAAGGTCGTTATGAGGGGGGTTCCTGACAAATAGCTACCAGCTGATAGTGCTTTGGCAAACTCCAGAGGAGGTTGGCGGGGTAGTAAAAAAGCAGGGGGCCAGATCCTGAGACGGGGTTCTAAATTAATGATCGGTCAGGGTCCGAAGCCCGCCTAATCTTGGCCAATTGCTCCTTAATTATGTAAGGTGCTGCCAATTTGAACTGTCGAGCAACCCCCCCCCACCCACCCTGAATCTTGATTGAGTCTGGTCATTATTCGGACAGATCTCATTTTCACACATGGAACCAATATGCCGGCCAGATGTTCATTTGCAGTCGGCTACAAGCACAACGACTCATCTACACGCAACAGCGGTTCCCCTCAACGCTACGGCTGTCGTCTCACACCCTAGACAGGAGCAAAGGACATGAAAGAGGAGGAGGGAGAGATTGATGGAGAAATAGGAGGGAGAAAAAAAATGTCTGGTAAATCCACTGTCAGGTCAATGACTTTTGTCGTGCATAGTTAAAACAGATGTCTCGTTGCAGTCAGCCCGGCTCTGGAGTTGGACCTCTGTGTTCAAACAAGCAAGCTTTGGTCAGCAAATCAAAAGCATAATTCATATAAACATTCAAATTATGCAGTACCGTTTTTTCCCCATCTCTCTCATCTTCTTCTGTAGGTCATAAATAGCTCAGCTCGGATTCTGGTTTCATGCCCCGCCTGCATTATTAGGGCCACCTGGCTGTTTCTGGCACCGTTCAATGAGCGAACCAGGTTTTACGAATGACGCCGCATGTACGATTGCTTCCTCATTAAATGCAGAAGTGATCTGTAGTGACGTACTGCCAATGCAAATTTAGACCTGTTCTTATTTTGAGTAAGTTCAGGGTATAAATGACAATGTTCACGATACGGGATGAAAGAATTATTTTTCTAATTTTTTAATAATTCAGACCAAACAACAGCAAAAAGTCTTGTGGTTTATACACTGCTGCTATTTATACTAACACAAATAAAAATCATCGTATTTACTCATTTAAATAAAGCTCAATTAAAATTCAATCAAAATCAATTAAAAACTTATGTTATAGGCTAAATCAACTTTTTAAGTACTAAAACTGAAATAATCAATTACAGCTAAATAGAAAAAGTTATATTATAACTTAATAAGTTATTATAAGTTATATTATTATAATACTAAAGTTAAATACTAAAATTAAAATTAAAAATAAAATAACATATTATACTGAACTAGATTCCTAGTCAACAAATATGAATGACAATTTGTTTTTTACAAAAGCCATACATAGAATGTTGTGCTGTCAATTTAGTGCAATGAATTAAACAAAATGACAAAGACATAATTATGAGGAAAAAAAATTAAAAACTTATTTTAATAATTTTAATAAAAAAAAATAAAAAATAAAAAAAAAGATTATAATATCAAGTCTCAGTCCTAATTTTAACCACTCAGGCGGCTCAGAGTTGAGCAATGGCCAACTCCGTACAAAATCAGCTTTTCAAAAAATTAGAGATTCAAACAATTACAAACCTACAGGTGTCTTATCCGTGTTTACCTGAAATCCAATCAAAGAAAGTTGCAGCTATGGTAGTAGTTGCATACTAGAAGCACCAGTTTGCCACTGCGTTGTTTGGGGTGGAAAAGGATGACACATGATGGAAAGATGGTGTATGTGGGGTTCCCACCATGAAAAACTATTGGATAGATGAGACACAGATCACCTAACAGCCCACCCCAAAACCAGATGTTGGAATACTGAGGGATATTTACATTTGAGTATGTAAATATCCTCAGCTTTCTGCACATTTGAACAAGATCTACAGCTATAAGATGGGCATAATACCAAAATAAAAAAGAAAGATCGGAAACAAATCCATCATGGGGCTGTAGATTTTAATGAGTGATTCACATTAAAAAACAACACATTACACAATTAAAGAATAAAAATAACTCTAACCGCCATCCTGTCAGTGAACAAATTATGCTTGTCGACGACATTATGGGTGCGCTCGTGTTTTGCATAGCGTCTCCAAAACCAGCTAGCGTTACACCCTCTCGTTTTATATTTTGCTTGAGTTCAAATGTAAATAACGTCGTGGAAAGATAGGGGAGGCGGGGGTATGGCTGGCAATGTTTTATTATCACTGACATTTATTCTCATTATAAAGGTTTTGGTGAATGAAAGCAGACGTGGGTGGTAAGGAGGCAGGTTTCCGGCACTATTTAACAAGGTGATTCGCTGCAGCTGTGGCTGGAACGTTTGAAGGGTGGGCACACAAAACAATGAAACAGTCCAACCTGCTACCACATATAGCAACATAAAGAGAAGCATGTTTGAATCCAGGCTTTCATTAGTAAGATAGTTCCAAAAAACATCAGGTTTTGATATCAATTCAGAACAAAAGGCCTTTTCTTTGCCTCCTATGCTCTGTACGCGTTACAGGTTCAGTGTGAGCATAAACTAAACGAGGCGTGCGACCAAACATAACAGAAGGTGCAGTGTACTTGACACAAGTGCCATTCAGACTCAAAGTCGATAAATTAATCGCTCATTGAAAAAAAAACGAGTTAAAAACGGCATGGAAATTCACATGGAGCATGGAACAGTCGCTGAGCAAACATGTTATGAGCAGCTGGCCGTAACTGAAAGGACTTGATTTAGGACGGTGGAGAAGGATGTAATCACTGCAGACAGACACATGAGTGAATTACCGCCGATTATGTCTTGCTTCAACTTTAAACACAATCTGACCATTATGGGCCACGGAACAGCAAACTTTGCTCACAGCCTCGCCATCCTTTCCATTCTACCTCCTGCTCAGTGCAGCCAAACCCCAAAAACAGGACGTATACACACACGCACACTGGCCTGGTCTGGCATGGCCAGCTGGCTGCACAAGGGTGTCAGTTTGTTTCTGCAGCAGTCAAATTTCCCATCATTCCATAGACAAAAATAAACAGGGGCGTCCTGGAAGACTGTTGAAACGGCTCAGTGTATTCCGCCCCCTCAGACGGTGAGGTCATGCACGGCTCTCCGCTTGCCCGCAGACTGTAGACTGCAGCAGGTAGTCACATTCCCTCTCCTCTTTTTCTTTTTTTCTTCCCTCCAGTCCTTGCTCATAAAATGTGGCACTCTGTTACAGAATTCGTCTGAGAGATGCGGAGGAAGGTTTTCCACTTCCTGTCTGAGCAGCTTTCTCGAACACAAATGGACATGAAAATGTAAACACACTTGTTCGATGACAAACAAACACTCACATAAACAAAAACTTGCTGAGAGCAGCAATTAGGAGAACAAAAGTCTCAATATTTTCTGTGTAAGCAGAGCATTCAAGCTCTAAACTGAAACATTCAGTGTCGACAAACACCAAACAGAGCACAAGCAGCGGAGGTGCTGTCGAAGATTGATGTGTGCAGGGTTGCAGGCCATGTGACATTTTCACAGCGCAGGTGAGGAAGAGTGCATTATCCTTGAATCAAACTTCTCTGCAACACACACCTTCCTCTAAAAGGGCGGCACGGCCAGAAAAAGAAACTTGAGGATGTTACAAAGACGGAAAGTGTTAAAAAGTACAGAAATATTGAGAAGACAATGTGGGATTTTATTTATTTTTTTAATTTTTTTAATTAGCTTCTTTGAGTAAAAAAAAAAAAAAAAGTACCGGCTCTATTTTCTCGTTTTTGTAAAAAAAAAAACAATCCTTTTCCTTCAGTTTACTCCAGTGAAGTATTTAGGTTCAGCCTGTTCTCTGCCTTCCTTTTCCTGGCCAGCGGATTGTCATTCCATAGCATCTCGCCCAGAACTCTGATCCACTCAGCACTGACCGATGAGGAAATTATCGTCTAAGTGCCAGTGCCGCTGATACAGCTAAAAGAATGTTAGACTAATGAGATGCAGGGAGGAATTTGTGATTAGAGCTCACTGATCTATATAAGCCATTACTTATTATCACCAAAGGAAAATAACCTTGGTCATCTTTCTGCCAGTGAGGCCGACTTCCTGAAAGGGCAACCTACCCATAATCCTGCCAAGCTTCCATTCTGCTAGGAACAACTGGCCATAGAAAGCATAGCCCAGTTAAATTAGATAGAAGGCAAAGACCTCATGTGTTGCTGATTATATCATCTAGAAATAATCTACAAAATCTGGCAAGATATAGAAAGACTAAGATACAGTAAACATTGTGTTGTTGCTTTTAATCTTTTGAGGTAAATTGCAACCTCTCAATCTTGTGGCATAAAAACCAGCAGTGTTACAGGAATCTAAAGACTTCCAAGAATAAGGTGCACTTTGAGGTCTAACAATTTTGAAGCATGATTTAAATTTTTTTGTAGACACATTTTGTAGGAATTAATAAAAAAATATATATATATTTAAAAAGTATATATACTTTTTTTTAGTGGATCTTCTCCACTATATCATTTTAGACCGGAAATTTAGGTAAAAAGGTTGTAAAAACTACAAAGCTCAAATAAAATGAATGAAAAAAAGCAGCTCATATAATATTTAGTCTGACCTCCTGAGGTGCACGATCAGCACTTTCTAAAGGTTAAGTAACTAATTTCACTGGTCATTTGTTGAAAAGGAAAAAAAAGAAAGTGACCCTATTTTGTAGCTTACGGAAAGTGTCTCGTATGCCAGGTTGGTCTAGAGATTCTCACCCTATCTTGTGGCGATCACTCTAAAGTGACAACAAATTAAAAAAAGAAAAGATCTGGTTTCCTGCGGTAAAACTCTCATGGCTAAAGGATCATGACAGGTCATGCGGGGAGGGCAGGCAGAGCTTCAATGACTCCTCTCGGCCGAAGAGAAAGATTAGAGGGCCTAGTCATTTGTAAAATGTCATCCATAATTACGGACTTATGATAATGATGATAAGCAGAAGAGAGAATTCATCATTTGCCTATTTTTTTCTCCTCGGCAGGAAGCAGCCCCACCCATCCCATTCATCTGCACTGGTGGGGTGGAACTACATCTATGTAAATTCCTCCACAGGACTGGCTCCACACCATTACAAAGGGGATGCAGTAAGAGAAAAAGAAAAGGCTTCAGAGAAGAAAATGGAACGAATTAAGAAAGAAATCCCGATGGAAATTCAATACATTGGAGTCCCAGAAACATACAGTGCGGCTTATCAAAGCAGCTGTCACTAAATATAATTTGAGGCAGCGGGCGGAAATGTAAACGATGGCAGACCTAATGAATTTCATTTCAGGCCTGCCTAAAGTAGACGTACTGTTTATCGCAACCCTTTCTCCTTGCAATGACTCATTTACGCTGTGCTTGCATTTGCCCGCACTTCCAGGCCTGTGAACCTTTCGTAGTAAATTGAGTGCAATGGTTAAAAGAACTTAAGGTGTATTTGTCACATAATAAATACACAAATGGGAAACACAATACAGAGAGATTTCTTTTCACTGGATGGCTAGCTGCAGAAGATACAGGTGTTACAGAAGATACCACAGTGGGTTCCGCTGAGACAATTGTAGAGAACTAAATAAAATATAAAATATATTAAAATATGTGCAGAAGAGTTTTCTGTCTGAGATAAACGCAATGTGATTAAATATATCGAGTACATTGCTTGAATCAAATGTTTTTGAACAAAAGCTTTGAATGACTGAACAGACTGAATCACACAATGATTTAATGACTCACTCAATGTCAGTTTCTTGTCGCCACCTACTGGCATTTAAACCCACTACACAGGAAAGACAATTAATACAAACATTGTAAGTTCAAAGTACGGAAAACTGTTAAAACAATTCAAATAATTGAAATGTAGGTAAAAAAAAAAATTGTTGGTGTTTTTTTTTTTGCAGTAAACACATTATTACAGATTACAAAAAATAATTACTTAATTATTTTAAATAAATGTTAGTAAAAACACATTTTTAAACTAACGTTACACTTGCTCCAGGTAACATACTTTCTCTAGTAAATCTAAAATTATAACCATAAAATATTAAATAAAATCATGCTGTAAATATGATTATGCTTTGTTTAGTTTTACTACATAATTTATGAAATCTCATATAATACGCCAAAAATTATTTTAAAGGAACATGGTAGGAAAATGCTTCCCCTTGCGTTCTCGTGTTAGAACGAAACAAGAATGTTGCCCTGTGTACAGTATCCAAACAAGCCTTTGATCTAGATATGCAAAACATATCCATATGCAACATAAATATGCAAAACATAATTTAACAGATCCTTAATGAAGAACATGCTTGTTGCAATCAAAGCTTACTGCTCCTAAGATACAATCCCTCTTTGATACTCGGAGGGTAATCGTGCATTCAGAGACATGTGGACACAATGTGCTAGGGGAAATGAATTGTTTGTTCCTTCAGTTTTGTGCAGGTGCAGGGAAACCTGACTGAGAGAAATGAATTGGTATTTTGGGGATCAGCAGGAGAAAATGACACCGGTTGCTTGGCTGTTCTCACCTGGAGGGGTTGAAAACTCGGGGGGACTGGAAACCGCATCTCTGGCTAGGGGCTGAGATGGGCAGATTTGGTGATGCTTCTTCACATAACGCTCCCGAATCTGCGCGAAGGGGCTGCCGCATCAGCTCAATACCCAGAGAGAAGTCTTACAGTGCAGAAACGGCAGAGAAAGGTGAGGGAGAGAGGCTCCCTGGAGAGAAACCATCTGTCTGCAGAGCGTTACAAAGCATCTCACCCTCCTCACCTGTGCCACCAACCCCTCCAATTTTTACCACTCCATATCACTGATACCACACAACAGCTCCTCGCCAACGACTTCACAGAACAGGTTTGGTAAACCCTGGTAAGAAAAGAGGACGCATGGCTCTTGGGTAATACAGCAGCTGTTGGATTTCATGTCATTGTGCACTTCGGCGCGTCACCTGCTTGATGTGTACATTCCACAAGGTAATCACACATTTGTTTACTGCCAAGCGCAGCTGTTTTGTGTTTGTGTGTTTGTTTAGAGGCCACTGGCTCCTCCCTCTTATCCCCCGCACTTGAATCGTAACCGGATGAGAGTCTACGGGTGTATTTCTGAATCAGAGTCATCTCCTAAATCCCGAAGCGTGGCACCTGACACTTGGATTCAGTAGACTAATAGGTAAGCCGTCTCTTCATTAGGCTGTTAAGTAAAGCTAATCAGCAGCTACACAGACTCCTTCTCCTTTCTTCCCTCTCTCCACCGCGTTCTCTCTCCTGCTGTCTATCCTCACGGCATTTTGAATGTGAACTAAATGCCTGCCTAAACTTAGCTGCACTACAGACCCAAGGGGGGGTGGGGCTAGAGGTAGGGAAAAGCATGTGAAAAAATGGGAAAGGAAGGGAGAAAACAGTGAATGTCACCTTCCTCAAAGGCCCGGTTAATCTGACACTCCGCACAAATTAAACGGCAGATTGTATTCGTTAAGGAACAAAAAGGGGCTCCTGTCTCTTTGATGTGGGCCAGGCGGCACTGGACGCTGAAAACCACAGCCAGTCTTGGTGTCAGAGTGGGATCAAACGCGGTCAGACTCGCATCTAAGTAGGAATCTGTGATGGAAACAGTTCCAGGGAAGGTGACCACACATGAAGAGAAACAAAAGGAAAAGGGTGAAAGAAAGAAAAACAACAGAGCTGAAAGCTTCATATGCCTATACGCCTTCTCTCGCGTAATATGACGCAAGCAGAATGTCACTGACCTTGTACTGGAGTTTGAAGACTCTGGATATAACATTTGTTGACTAATCTTAAAATAAATCACACTAAACAAAAGGCAATGAAGTCTAGACCAATTGCAAGACCAAATCACATCAAACACTATTCTATTCTGAAGATATTTATGCAACACTAGCATCCAATGCTATTTAGTCCTACAAAGATAGAAGATGAAGTTTTGTAAAGTTTAAGTAGAGCCCACTGGGAGCAAAGTTCAGTATAATCCACAGGGTTGTGGCTGGAGGCTTAATTAGGTAATAACAATAGGACTATCTTTAGAGATACTAAAGTGCACTAAGAGGCAACATAAAAGGATAACCGCATGATTAGTCTTCACAGATGAAAAAACATATCCGTTTGCTCCAGGGGTTGACCGATGCCAGCACCAGGCACAGCGGGAATATCAATCTGGGGCAATTAACGTGACCTGCAACTGGCAGGAGGTCAGCTGCAAAAAAAAAAGCATCCCTTTTGAACACAACCCTAAACAATGATTGTGTGGCAGGGTGCAGCCACAATGCACCAGGGGGGTTAATTGCTGATCGCTGGACAGGCTAGAGAAGGCGCCAGCAGGCAGATTCTGGGTAGCATGCAGGAGAACGTTGGACCAGGAGTAATGAGCTCTGACATGAGGCGACGCCAGTAACGGGCCAGCAGGCCGAATACTGCTACAGGGGGAGAACGCCTCTCTATGGGTATGCGGCAAGACTAGAGGAAGCTGGAACTCAGAGTCAAGGGCAAACAGGCATTTGTGAGAAAGGGAGGCAAGCGGGTTGTATCACAAACTTAGACATCAGAGAAAAGGAAAGTACTAGAGGATGCTTAAAATACAATGACCTTTCTTAACATTAATGTGCAGATGCATAAAGATTAGGTATAGTATTAATATATAGATACAGAATTGAAGAGTGCTTTGATAAGCAATAAATAACATTGTTTCTATGTCTCACAAAGGACCAAAATTAGGCTGGCATCCAGACTGTTCAATGATGTATGTTGAGAGAAAATGATGCTTAAACATTCTTTTGAACATTCTTCAATTTTCATCAGATTTGATTTGACAAAATAAAACAACTGTAATAAAGTAAAAAACGAATTTAAAAACAACCTTTACTTTCATTCTGAATCAAAAACGCTCATTTTGTTAGGCTTTTTAAAAGCTAGCTCAAAAGTACAAAATAACCTCAGGTATAAAATAACCTCAAATCTGTGGCTTAAAAAAAACTTTTTTAACTTTATCCCACTCTTTTACAAAGTTGTGGTAACTTAGTCATTAAGTGGGAGGCTGGAAGAAGATGATATTGTAGGCGATGCAGATCCTTTTTTTTTTTTTTTATTAATGCAAACAACTAATAAATGTTGGCCAAAGGCTAAAAGAAAAAAGTGACTACACAGTGGTATATCATTTGAACATTATCTAATTTGTGTAGGTGGAAAGACAACAGCAAAAAAATATAATAATGAATCACAAATGTTTCATTATGTGCATGAGTCTAGACATTTTTTTTTATTTCCCTCCACAAGAAGACAGACGATCAATGTTCATGTCACTAAAAAGATATTCATTACAAAAAAATGCAACAAAAACCAAGAAAAGCATGAAAGAAACAAGCAGTTCTCCGGTTTCTAAAAAGGCAACTCCCAAGCCAAACCCCCTCATCACAACGTCTGAGTTATCAATCTCTTCTCCGAGTACGAGTGCTGAAACAGGTCTGTGTGAGCCTTGGCTCCAGACTGGGTTCTTCAGGTTCTTTGGTAAGGAACCCCTCCCTGGCTGAGCCGGGTTTCATAATACGATGGATGACTCACACGCCAAGTCATGGTAACTCAAAAAATATTGTGACGGACTTCAGATCCCTTCTGAGTCCCATTAAGCCCTAGCAGTCCCAAAAAATGTTCTGATTCAACATTTCCTGAGGGCTAGAGTGAGGCCTCCACCTCCACCCCGAAGCTTTCACACACTCACTGACACGCCTAGCCTAATGACTTAACCACCGAACGTACCACGCCCGGGCCTCTTCTCCTGCCAGCCGTTTTCCAGAACCATCCAGAGAGAACGTACGGCTCGCAAACCCCATTCCCGTTCCCCTTCCTTTTCTTTTTTGGGCCAACGCGTTACATCAGTGATGCCTTTTGGACGGGAGATGCACAGGAAGGAACAATTCCCAGCAAGGGCCTCTCGTTACTCAGAGCTCCACTTAAAACGTAGGCAGACAAGGAGGCTAGCGAACGGAAATTGTGTCAGAAAAATGTGGGAGAGCCACTCCTTCTTCTCGCTGTCAGCCAATGTGGAGATCAAAGAGGAGCGTGGAGCTTTAACGTACATATAAATATACAGAATCCATCGCCAAGCTGTTGAATCTACACCATCACATGACCTTGGGTTTGGAGAAAGACATTTAACCGCAGCCCAATTCTGCTCCAAATGTCAGACAGTGAATACATTACATAAAAAAACCTTTGTAGAACTCTTGTTTTTCCTAGCTGTGCATCTTTAAGCAGTCTCCATCTGTCACTTTTCGCCTGCTCACCTTTAACAACTGCTACTCATATCATAGTGACACTAAAGACATTACACGTCCTGATTTTAATACAGTTGTAACACATGCTTCTGTGCAGCTGAAGCCCCAGTGTCAGATTTACCATGTTATCCGATTGACATGCCTGACAGAGACTGTGGCATATGGGAAGCCAGGTGGCACAAACACAAATACATTGTTACAGATAAAAGACAGCCATTACGCACAGGTCATTGTTACGCTTACTGTAACCAACACGCATTTCATGATGTGTTTTCATATTCTGACACTGATGCGAATGGAAATTGACAGGAGTCTTTAACCAGATTTGCAATTTCTTAGGGAAATATTGATGCTTGCAAGGCTGCAGAAAGAATATATAAAAATGTGTAATCATTTGTGAATTAAATGTCACAGAGCCGCTTTGACAGTGTCATAATACTTGTCAGAAATCGTAACGTGTGTAAACAAATTACTTGCAATAAAAGTAAACAAATGTTACTGTTATTATGTCACTGAAAATGAACATTTTAATGCAAATCAATAGGGGATTTTTAAACTTTATAGTTGAAGTATATATTTAAAAAGAATAATAAATAAAGAAAAAATGCTTTAAAAACTAAAACTAAATAAATAGAAACAAACACAGGACAACCCATTGTGTAACAAGTAACAAGATCTCTTATGGTATGTTCACACCAAACACAAATTTAATTATTCACGCAAGAAGATCCCATACAAAGTAAATGAAAATATGATAATAGAGGTAAATTTGCGCTGGGCGATGCGAAAGACGCGATATTCACCTTTATGATGGTATCCTCGCAAATTAAATTTTTTTTAACTCAAGCAGAAAATTTGCATGATGCGTTCTTGCGCGAGCCAATCAGTGAAGAGCTTATTGATTTTGATCATATATAGGACTTTCACAACAGGTACAAAACAGCGATTGTAGTTATCTCCACCATGCTTAATCGCGCTATACCTTATTCTCACAAGTGACATTGGATTTGACCGTTTAGTCCACGAGCCAAAGTTTTGAAAAAGTAAACATTACAGTTTTGTTTGTCTTTCAGTGCTGAGGACCACAATGGCTCTGTTTTTATGTCTGCAACTCTCTGTGTAACAACCTCAATTAGTTTGGTTAGGCTTTCAAGCAGCGGAGGGTCTCTGCACATACTGACTTCATTAAAATCAAGTAAGGGCGATCGCAGACACACAGACGCACACATGCAAATCCACCCCAGAATGCCACTCAGTATGATAGTCACGTAGAAGCAATTGATAACTCTTTACTGTCATAGAAACTGCTTCTCCATCTTAAGAGCAATGTCCTCAGGTCAGAGCTTAAAGCAAGGATGGCAATGTGAGAGCGTTTTAGAACAGGTCAGCATTACTAAAGTCCCTTTTAGGCGAGTTATGTCTTATATCGGTGGCCATCTTTAAAACGTGTCTCAGACATACAGCTCCAATCTCTTTGAATTGGGAAACGTGAAATTCTCCAAAACAGTTTGGCAAGCTTAAGATTGAATCACCAATGAAATCTGACAACAACTGTATAATAGATTTATTTATTTTGTTCAAATAGCATTAGAAGTCTATTTGTCAGGCTAGACCAGCCAGTGCGCATACACAGTCTTAGGTGCACACCTCAGAATGCTTACTGTTTTTTATAGCAAACGGGACTTCTAACCATAGATATGTATAAACGCCCCATCCGCCCGCTCCAAGCACATAGACGCATCTGCCATCTTGGAACGGTCCACTTGTCATTCACCATACTGTAGGTTCACACAATGTCATTGGGCACACAGACCACCAGCTGGGCAGGATTGTAGCATTTTTCGCATGTTCAGTGATTACTACGCACTGTGACGTGCTGACTTTACAGATAAGGGATTGCCTCCTTTGCTCAATATAGCGTCCGTATTAAATGTTGCATTTTTCCTTTATTCAAAATGTCTTGGGTATTCTATAGTATTTGGTGTTACCCAGTACATCAATACATCTAACATTTGTTGATCATGTATGTATATTCATTCATTTATGCATATTCAAGTTAGTTGTACAATTTCTTAAACTGCAATTAGAAAAAAAAAATATATGTACATAAAATTTAGCTAAAATGTATACTAAAAAATTACTTATAATTCACACAATTTTATTATTTTAAAACGTATAAAAATTATTATTATTATTATTAATGAAATAATTAAAATAACTATATACTACATACATATACACACACACATATATATATATATATATATATATAGTGGAATTATATGTAATTATATTATATTTTTATATAAACTGTATATTCAATTATCGTTATTTAAAAAAAAAAATTAGCAATATAATCATGTATGCAATTTGTTTATTCGTTTGTGAAGCGAGGCCAGTGAAAATATTAGCAGAGCAAGTAAAAAAAACAAAAATCTGTGCCAGCTCAAAATAATTATCCTTATTGTTCAGCGCGACCATGTGGCTTAATAACTGGAACGGACACGCATACATTTCCAAGAAGATTAACAAAAAAAAAAAAAACAGAAAACAGAAATCTGGACAGACATAGACCATCACTTACCCGCAAGAGAGACTGCGACTCTTCCTTGGAACCCTTGCCCTCGGTAGAAGTTGGATACTGCTGCCCGGCTTTCTCTGCACCACCCGTCTGCGTCCCAGGCAGGTAGCCTTTAGCATCTGCGCTGAGGCTGAAGATCAGTCCTGATGAGTCTCTAACCATGGTCACCCCCTTCTGCTGCTGCTGGTCTTTTACCCCAGCTCCCACAGCGTTCAGCAGACCCAGTGTGGCTTGGGGGAACGGGGATGGGCTTCCTCTAAGAATGTCCCCTGCATGTTCTTTGGGAACCCACACCAGGCCCTGTACATGCTGCTCCCCACCTCGAACTCCACCGCCAGTCACAGGGCCCAGAGCTTCAACCCAGCCTTTTTCCTTCTCATCCTGGGCCTCACTCTTCACGCCCTCTGAGCCGGGAATTGTCTCGGCTCCGCTGGCCTCTGGAGTCACCAGGCTATAGAGTTTCAGATCACCTTTGCTCTCCTCTTTGATGCGGAGGGTTGAAGGGGCAGAGCAGCCGTTGGCAGGAGCAGAGGCTGGATCCGCAGAGTCCTGGCAGTGGGCGGAGTTGAAGTGGTCCAGCAGCGCAGTGGTGTCCGTGGCAGTGAAACTACAATGCCGACAACGACAGCAGCCGTGAACTCTCCTGCGAAGAGCACAAGAGACAGTCTCAGCAATCATGATTTTTATCATTCCTCATGGATCAAATGGTCTTTTTGTATACTACCATGCTATTTGGCCCCATAGAGAGCCATATGAGACACAAAAGACTACATCCTGAGTATGTGTACTTTCTTCTTATCTGACGTCTCTGCCCCCCTGGGCTCGGTCTGAATCTCTGTAATGTTGTGTAATTACAGTTTAGTCAGCTATTTTCGTCTGCATAATGGCTCTTTGTTCTGTTCCAAATAAAGGAAACAAAGAGCCGTTCCAAACTCTCCGCAAAGGAAAGCTAAATGAACAGTCTGCTAACCTTTAGGTAAATGAACGTGACATTCTCTCCAAAAACACCAATGATTTTCTATAAGCTTGTACTTCCTGTTTGAAATCGACCACTGTCAAAGAAGTGCGGGTGAGTGTACCCCACCCAAAAAACTATGTTTATTTTACATGCATCAGTAGACGTGCTTGGACAATGGCCATTCATTGATAGGTTTGGCTGACTGTACCGCAGTGGAGTATTTACACAGAGGTTTCGAAAGCAAAAAAGTCCTTAAGGTTGATTGTTGAAGGCCAAATTAAGTTATTAATATCTTTTGCCGAGATCATCTGTAAATAAATAGTAACTATAATAAAAAACAAACACGTGTTATCATAAAGTGTCTAGAATTCAAATGAGTTTGGATAGTTTTACAATGGTTCTTTACATCTAAGCAGCATTTCAAGATGGCTGTTATGTTTTGTATCCAACAGAGCTATGATATTCCACTGGAAACTGAAAATGGAGGGAAAAAAAGTGGTTATGCACTGCTTAATGCGTTTTTTATTTTATCATCCACAGGTCTGTGTTAGACGCAATGGAAAGACCCAATGTTTGTACAAATCAAAGCGTACATACACATACAAGACACATCTTTCCATTGTGTCTAACACAGTAAATTGTGTCCACCAGATGATCTACAAAATGGTGCTACGGAGATTTCACAGTGCCAAATCATTAAATAAACTAACTTTTGTTTTCTTTCTGTACAAAAAGTGTTCTTGTAGCTTCATAATATTACAGCTGTACCACTGATGGAAGATAGAGCATTCATACTTTTCTCTACCTTGAAACACCTTGACGAACAAAGCTTTGGAACGACATGGGGGTAAGTGGTCAAGCACTATAAAAATATGACTAGCCCAATAAAAAAATAAATAAATAAAATTATATATATATATATATATATACACACAGTGATGAAACTCAAAAGTAGCCTATTCTGTGTACCTAAGATGAAATATTACCAACCGTGGAAAAGTTTGAGGAAGGTCAGCAGGCATACTTTTGATTGATCATAAACAGCAAAGACAGTGAGGCTAAAGGCATTTATACTGTAATGTTCTTTTAAACTTTTTATTTCTCAGTATTACTGTTTTGGTCTCTTTCTTCTTTAACTTATCATCCATCCACAAAGTGTCTTTCTTGAGAAACCAAAGCAGTGTCTGGTGTTATCATAAATGGCCACTAGAGCCCTGTCCTTTAAGCTGAACGTGTAAGATTTCTCCTATTGTGAAAAACAAATCAAACCTAAGATCTGTTACCCAGTAAACAGCCTCTCGCGATCTGACACAGTATCGAACCAGGATGGATAAAAACAAGAGAAGAAGAAAGAGAGCAAAACAGCTAGATGCCATCTTTGCCCCTCTAGGCACCAAACGAGGGACAGAGTGGAAAAGTGCTTTTCATCATTGCTGCTGCCTGACTTTCCCAGCATGCAGTTCTGTAATGTCGTCCTCTTACACACACAAAGGCAGGGGCAGATCAAACATTGGTGCATTCCAGCGACCGGTGAGGTGTGAGAAAGTTTACGATCCATAGCATGCACCCCTGATTACAGACAACAAAATCTCAGGAAAAAACATTAGGTACTTGCATACAAACATTACCTTGTAAAGTCCACCAAATAACATAACTGCACATTTCTTTTGCTATTTTTTAGGTAAACATCATTTAAACCAAAACATCTACACATCTAAAAATAAATGAACATCTGAAGACCATATAAACTTCTGTGAAGTTGTTTTATGAGGACCAGATACGGTAAGCGACAGACACACAGATACATTCAGTTATCATTAATCAGTACCAGACCAAACTAGCTCTTCCCCCACCACCAACCAAGACTCAACTGTTTTCCAACAAAGCATGGGCTGCTTCCAAAACAAATCGTATTTTTTGGTCACTGACACGGAGCATAAATACGTTTGTCAAACCCTGCAACCCAGAACTGATTGTTTTCTGGCATGAGTTCTGTTAACAGTGAAGTTCTTAAATGGTGTAGTAGATGTGAAACTTCCAACATGCAGTGCCTTCATGAACAATCGCACAAGATTACATCTTACATTGACTGTACCATTAGTTGCAGAAAATTTTGTATTTCCAAAAAAATTGTATAATTTTGTGTATTTTGCACAAACTATTGTGTATAATACTCTTCATTGTTTGTCTATATTTACATCTATTGTTATTCAGTCTATCTATCTATGCAGTAAATGATTTAATCACATCATCATATATACATATTACATCTCATATGTAAATACACAAAATCACTGAAAAGAATCTACTTGGTCGACTGAGGTCTTTTGGAGCAAGACAGCAGATTCTTTTATTATGAGCTTTTTACAATACTGTATTTCTGTAGGGTATATGAGTTTATCTGTCAGTTTAAAATGATGATGAACTTACTAAAAAATGTGCTCCAAAATAGTAAGTCAGCCACTTTGTAATTATATTAATAGTATTTGAATTATCCTATCATAAAAATAAAAAATTCAACCGACAGTGTAAGATCCCAAGATCCAGTCCAATTAGGCTAAAGTATTCATTTGTACATTAAGTCGTATTACAGATAAACAACTTACACAAAATCTTAATCTGTATTAGAGATATTTTTTTTCTTCTGTTTGTGCGAGTGATTGTGAAAGTCTTATTGCTTCATTTTGTTTCTTATTGTATACAGTAATAAATGTTTGAACCTTCTATTCATCAAAGGATGAAGAAAAAGGTATCATGGTTAACACAAAAATGTATAAGAAATGTTTCTTTCTAAAATCATATTAGAAATAGCTCTGAATGATCATGTGACATTAAAGACTTTCAAAAATTAGCTGCTAAAAATGCAACTTTAGCCATAATAATAATAAATTACATTTTAAAAATGTATTAGAAATAGGGGAGAAAATACTTATATTTGTTTTGGTTGAAAGTCTGCTTAATGACTAAATAAAAAAAGTTCTAAGATTAATGTTAAGTAAGCAGTAGTAAAAGGAAAAAAGCAAGCAGTAAAAAAAAAGCAATTCCCCTTATGTAATGTAACACAATACTCTCATTGAAGTTCATTTAAACGCTAAGTAAATAATTAAATAAGTATACCTGATTTCTGTAAACATCTGTTAATGTCAATCACAAGTACAGTGCATTGCTACAGTAATTATGACAGTTTCCTCAAAATGAGTTTTAATTAAACCGCTGACAGGTTGTCACATTTCCAGTGATGTTAAGAAAAACACATTAGGGCCATTAACAAAATGAAGTGTTAATCCCAGCTGCATCTGCTTGATAATGAGGTACAGGAGTTACTATCAGACTAGATAAATATGATCAAACTGACATTGAAAAGTTGACAACAGAACCAAAATATGAACGTTTGTTTTTTATTGACAAAAAAAGTGCAAATGCTTTACCCAGAAGTTTAAAATAATTATTTATAACTTAAACTGTGGTAAATGTCAATCCTGCATGATTACGTCATGCTGGGAGGTGTGTTAATAGTTTTAGTGACTGCTTGTAACCATAAATAATGAGCAACATTATTAATACCATTGAATGGTTCATTCAAAAAGGCAACCATCTGAGGAATCCTTTGTTGTTAAAACAATTTAAAAAGGAAAGTGACCGAGCCTGTAACTCAACTGATCAACATCAGACTGGCATTTCAGAGATGGGTTACAATTTTCAAAACTTTAGAGGATTTAAATCAGCCTTGGCATATCCTTTTCTGGCTTTAAAACTTTAAAAAGCAGGTTACGTCATCTGACTGTTTCACAAGAAAAAGTAGCAAGGAATTTGTCTTTCACCCCTCTCAGACTGCAACATGTACCTGCACGGCCAGCAAAAATCATATAATCATTCAAAACTGTATAAGCTTAAATACACTATAATTTCCGCTATGCTTTCAGTTTAATTGCAAACACAGGTAATAGATTCAAGTTCCATTTTGCAAAGCATCAAAACAACATCATGGATTTAGTGTGGAAATACTTGAAAAAATGGACGAGAACCTATGTCGATGTCAATAACGCTACTGAGTGGCAGTAATTTGTGCTTGTGAAAATGAAGCCCTTTAGCTATGCACCAGCACACCCACTCAATACTACCATTTTACAGGACACGGAGCAGAGCAGAAGCGTTAGCGACACCGTCCCCATGACATTACACAGGAAATGGAAAAATGGGTACAGCGCAGCCTGCCGCTTACCTGACAGAAAAACTGTTCGGAGAAAATCACAGCAGGGGGTTAAAGTGCAAGCTCATCGGCTCATTCCGTGTCAAAAAGGAGACAAGGAGCACTCGTTACAAAAAGGATAAACACGCGACAACACATTCAACTGTTGCTCCTTGGAAATAAAGGCGCCTGCACAACAATCATGCAGCTAATCTATTGATCTCAATGTGGATTATGACTGCATTTCTGTAGGATTTCAAATTTAGCAGTCTCCTTCCACATTCAAAATGGATATTGTGCTGAAAAAGCAGGAAATATATATATATATATATACTTTTTAATTATCTCCAATTAGAGTTTCACAGATGGCACAGTTTGCCCGTTTCAACACCTATGTCATGTAAACAAGCTACAACATGTAAACATGTCAGCAGTGTGGACACTTTTCATTTTCAAAATTTGTTTGGCTAAAATATCAGCATAACAAGTTTAATTGCCCAAATTTCTGGCGAAAACTCACTTCTGCATACCAGTACATCAGATGGCTCATTTTGTAGTGTATTAACTTTGTCGATCAACAAAGATGTTTGCGGTGGGACTATTTATCAAAACAATGCATCTAAAGATGTGCAGACATTAGACACTTCACCTTTTTAAATGACTACCAAAATGAGCTGACGGTTTGAAACCAGCATGTCCAAAATACAATACAGAATTCTCACCATTTCAGCTTCTGCACATAAAAGGTCTCTTTTTCCTGAACTGGAGGGCAGCGTGGTATATTGAGTGTGCACTGGATCATGTGGGCACGAGGTGTGGGAGGCTACGCCACCAATATCAGGTTCACGTTCGTGGTGGGTGGGTTGCTGTTTGGAGACTAGAGGGCAGGATTCTGCTCATAAATCTACACTAAAGCGAGGTATTCAGGAGAGACGCATACACATACTGGAAATATTATGTATCAGTTATTCCTCAGACCACACAATCGTTCGCACGCACACAGGGGTCACCGAATGATTCCACACAATGAAACCGGATACCATGACACAGATGTTCATACAATAACACAGAAGACACAACGCTGAAAACATGCATGCAGTAGCCCACACATTAAAATCTAGTGTACTTCAAGTGTACACAATATTCTCATGCTGTCCATAAGCGTGATGAGAAAAAAAAAATATGAGAAAAAAGTAGCTTAAAATCAAAATATGACATGCACATTCTCGATCGCACACACACACTCTTTACGGTCTGAGCTGTGAAGCAGGAGCTCTCCAGGGAGGCCATACAGGTCTGATTTCGGTTCTCTTCTCGCCGGGTTCCAGGCTGTGGGCTCTGAATACAAACAGTGCCTTATTCAGAAAGGCCGCACGCACAGGCTGAAAACACTCTGCTCCACGTCCACCTGAAACAACCAGCCCCGGGCAGCTGGATCATGATGGACGTCAGTCAAGGCTCAAATGCACAAAAACCTTCACACATGTTCCCTAGGGGACAGGTGGGTGTATGAGGCCTGAAAATCCAGCGTTTCCTGACAAGAGCGCCAACTTGACAAACGATTCCTCCGCCAATATCTTTGACAAGTCAGATTAGGCCGTTGATCATTTAATAACATGTGAACCTGTGCAATTACTGAAAAAGTTTAACCAGCAGAGTCTGCAGAGCAGCTATGTGTGACGGCTTTGTAGTATGACTATGTATGCTTGTTATTTTATGCATTTAGACTGAATAATGAATGGGTTGGATATTGATTCTTATTTAAAACCTTAAAAATAATGAACTAATATTTAAGAAAAATGATTTTCTTTATATTCGGATCCACCGACTTCTAGAATAGCAACATTCTTTAACAGATGTGGATGAAAAGAAATGATAAAATATAGACAATATTTGTATGAAAAAAAGGATGTATACATGTGTTTGTTTTTTTTCCATCAAACGTGACGCACAAAAAATGACTCACTAACCGACTAAATCACAAAGTTGGTTAGAAAACAAAAAAACTACTTTCTACTATTGATTTCTGATGTTTTTAATGTTCTGCTGCTTGAAATCTGAAATGATCTGTTCATTTGAAACAGGTTGCTCAGAGTAATAAATGCAATAAGAATTTCCGATCATTGCTTATAAAATAGAATCATTAAATCAGATCTAGCATGGCAGTATTTTAATGTCACATTAAAATAAAGCAAAATTGATAATTAAGTGATGTTAGGAGAAAAGTAGGGAGCTTAATTTATTGCAAAGAAAAATTCAGACAGACGTGATTCAGTTTACTGTTTTCCATCACATTGATGTTACATTCTCTATGGCTTTCCTCTCATAGTATGACATTTGCAATCTCAATGTAACTGAACATTTGTTGTTGTTTTTGTCTTTTTATAGCACTAAAAAACACATTCATAGTTTAGGAACCATAATCAATTAAGTATAAAATATTTGTATTAAAGTTTTGTTATTGGATTCATTTTGCCATGTAAACATCAGTAGTAAAATGCTCAGAAAAGGTTTATGCACATAATATGGCACAATATACAATAATATCAAACATATGTGGCATTGAGGTGGTTTGGTGTATTTACACAACACTTATATTAGATTTAGCAAAGTGCCTTTCTGTTCTCTTTCTACTGTGCCAAACTCAAGCAGACATATGGATTTCAGTGGTGCAGTAAACTCATTTTTATCAATAAATTCAAACCAGCACATGTAGACATGCCTGTAAACTCTGGCAGAAAATGGAGAGTAATTGAGATCTTATGTGAAGGTAAAACAGAGCCATACTCATCCGTGCCGTACATAGTACACAGCTGGTGAACGAAAGAATATGGAAAGGTATAATAGTTTCCCACACTTAACAGACATATCCGCACGCACACACAAACAAACACTAAAGTGCACACATTTACATGCACACCTGGCCTCAAGACAAGCTAAATCAAAACCAATGAGGGACTGCTGAAGGAAAAGTAACTCCCTGACGTTTAGCATTTTCAGTTTATTCAGCTGTGTTGCTCGGCTTCAAGTAAAGTGCAAAAAAAAAAAGGGAAAAACCTGTTACCTATCAGTATGAAAGCAAAACCGCCAACACAGAAACAAATGTGTAACACAAGCTTGCTGACTGTAATCAATCAACTATTTGACTTTTGCTACAAAAAATATATATATATTAAAATGTAAGTATAGAAACAATTTTGTGTAACTGAAATACTATTAAACTTCCAGGTTTATACAAACATATATATATATATATATATATATTTATATTTATATTTATATATATATATATAGGCCACCCTTAAGACCCTTATTTATTGTTCGGTCCCTCTAGAAGAAGCCACAATTTGAGATGACATTCACGTTTGTATTAGAAATGATACAGGATGATAGGATGAGTCGCATAAAGTTTTAAAAACGTTAAAATAAAAATATCTAGTAAAAATGCACAAAATAATAAGGTGATTTGTTATGCGATATTACCTGTAGTGACGAAAGATCTCCTCCTCCACTTCGGTAAAGAAATGGCACTTAGTGCAGGCATACTCTCCAGGATGGTCCCGCCCTGGCCCAGACCCTGCATCCCCTGATGCCTCCTCCTCTGGTTTGACTTCCAATAAGGTGTGCGAGGTGTGGGTGCTGTCATAGTGCAAGAGAAGCAAGTCTATATCAGTCGAGGTGAATGGGCACTGGTCACACTGATGGGTGACGGACGATCGGGAAGCTGGGGGGGAAGGGGTAGTGGTCCCTCCGGCTGTTAACTGCAGCAGAAGCAGAGCACAGTGCGAGCAGGAGCTCTTACGGCAAGCGAAGGGATAGGAAATATCTCCCAGGTGCTTCTCAGGAGTGCAGAGCCCACGGGGACAGAAGGGGCAATGTTTGATGGTGCACTTGTGAATGCTGTGAGCCCGTTGGTAGTGATGCAAAAGAGGAGCTACGACGATGACTTCTGGCCCGTGAGTCATGGAGTAACGGAAGTCGCAAAACTGGCAGTTGTAACTGGTTACTACTGTTTCCTGGTCACCCAATGCTCCAGTCTTCTCCTTTTTCTGTAATTGGGAGTCTCCGTCACGGGTCTTTCTGTCCCTTTCCACTGGACTTCCCTCCCTGATGGCAGCCTGGCCGTGTCTCTTCTCATAGTGCTCCAGAAGCCTTGAAGCACTGGTAGCTTCGCAACTAAAACTGCAATACTTGCACCAGAAATATGAGGCGGAGGTGTCACCTCCAGTGTGGTTAGGGGAATCTGATGCCCTGATTGGTACGGAGTACCCAGCAACCGAGTCATCTTCGGCCCGCACTGCCACCCGATCAGCCCACTTCCCTTGCTCATCTGCCCCAATGCGTGATACGTAGTTCCCCTTCCTTTCAGTTGAGGACTTCTCCTCAAGGCTGGTGTTGGACGGAGGTGGACTCTTCATCTTGTTGGGGTGGGTGGCCAGGAAATGCTGTTCCAGATCAACAGAAGAGCTTCCCATGTAGGTGAAGTTGCAGAACTTGCAGCGGAAGTACTTGGTGTTGCCCTGACAGTCCTGCGTCTTCCTCCCGATTCCGATGAAGGTGCCAGCTAACGTTACCTGAGAAAGAAGGAGAGGGAGCAAATTCGAGAGGGGGGAGGAATGGATGACAAAGAAAGAAAATGAGATAAAGGGAAAGAACAATCATCCGTGAGTTACAGAGAATTACAGAGAAATAGAAGTCTGATATAATAAGACAGACAGACTTTCAATAACCCTCCCAATCTCTAAGACGAGGCAGCAGTTATCACCACACAAAGGCAAATCACATTTTATGTTCTTATTACTTCTCAGCACTGAGAATTTAAAAATCCTTCTGTGTGCAGATGGGGAACATGTGAAACCTGCAGAAGAGCCAAAGAGGAACGCAACTATGCATGCAGAATCTTTTCTGATTATTATTATCAAGGTGTAACTTGTGGATAAAAAAAAAAAAGACTAAATTAAACAAAATTAACACTTTACAATGAGATTTCATTTGTTAACATGAACAATACTTCTACTGCATTTATTAATCATTATTTCTTAATGAATATTAAAATACACAAAATGATTCATTGGATGAACTCAATTTAATTAAAAGGCAGGATTTCCATCCAATAAATATGTGTAGCCCCAACTTATAAAAAATATAGTAATCCAAAGAAATTTAATTTAGTTTAATTTGACTTTAATGAAAATTATACATTTTATGCTTGTTGAACTAAAACTATTTACATTTAATACCTTAATAGGAAGACATCCAAAGATATGTTTGATTTACCTAACTTAACTTTTGAGAGTGTATAGACATGCAGATCTATGGCTTAAGATGCAACAGATTTCAGGCCTATAGAGAGCATATGGAATATTTAGCTGGCAGTTACAGAGCCAAAAGAGAGTGAGAGTGGGAGGTCTTGAGCTTCATACACACTGTGGGGAATTCAACGTCATGCTCCAGACAAAACACTCAAGGAATGTCACAGCACAGACAGGCCCTTTCCCCCGAGCAGACCCTGAGCTGTATGTCGAAGCAATGATTAAATAAACACCCACTGCTAAGTGTAATATGTGCTTGATTATAATTCTTACAGCAGCTTATTACAGATTCACAGAATCATACAGAATCTCAGCTGCTTGCTCTGTATCTGTCTGAGGAATTGCATTTAAGTAAATTGTACTTGTGACGCAGAATTCATAAATCTTTTCTTAAGAAATAGGTTTTTATGTTAGTTACGTTCAAAAATGTTATGTTAAGAAAGCAAAAAAGAAAGAGAAAAACAAACATCCGTTATTACAACTGAACATCGCATCCAAGGTGAATTGGCAAAATAAAAGTGATGTGAATCAAATTAGGTTCAGTTATTATTTATTGTTAAATATCATTAAATATTTTAAGTTTTAGTAAATGAGTAAATTATATAATATTAATAATAAATGTAATGTAAAAAACAAAAAATAGCTTAAAATACCTAAAAACTCACTGTTATCCAAAATATGTGTGCTATGCATATTTAAGCATATTGGGAGTTTACAATCATTCCTCTTAACACCAGTACGGAAATCAAGTTACCAATATAAATAAGAATTGTTCCCTAATATATAACAAAAAAAATAATATTAAAAATTTAAAAAATAAATATAATATATATATATATTAGTAAACAAAGAAACACAAGTGAGCACAGTTACATTGCATCATTACATCTGACTGGTAAACTAGGCAAAATCACCCTCACACTGACTAAAGCTAAACGCTTCCAAACTTGGCTCATTTTGCAGAAAGCGAACTTAAATATGCCGCTTGTAAACATGACATTGTTGAAGTGAAGAGTGAAACCGTGCTGAAAGTTAGACAGATAAATGACTATGACATCTGTTCATTACCCATCATTTAAAATAAATCGACTCCTGTGTTTTCACTGGCTCCCCTCACCAGCTTCCCTACGCTCTTTTTCCCCCCTTTTTTCACTGGGAAAATGAGAAATCGCAGTCGTCGATATTACTGCATGGAAAATTCCACTAGGAACGAATTCTGAATAGACTCATTATTCAAACTTTTTTCCTAAGAATTTATACGGTATTGCGACAATTTGTAGACAGGCTGATGTTGAATTGAAAAAGATTGTGGCCGGTGTTATAAGAAGAAAAAAAAAATCAGGTACTCTAAGCTGCGCTGTGTACTTGCTTGATTGAGTACACGCACATGTGCAAAGCAGGCAACTGTTCATAATGGTCCATTTAAACATGATACACTGAGGCTAGGGCTACAATAAATCAGCCAAAAGTCACAGAACAAAGCCAAATATAGTGTGCCAGCATGATCCAGACTAATCTCCTTCACGTTTTTGTTTGTTTGTTTTTCTAAATCAGAAATCACCAAGGTGACATGACAAATGATGCTTGCATTTCAATCTGAATGGAGCAGCTTGATTGCTTATTCATGACGTTATTTTATAACACATGCATGAACAAATACAGGCTCTATGAGGGCTAGTCAAAATGTAGAAATTAATGCAGCCAATGTTCATCAGTGTGTGAGTTTCTTCATGTGCATGACTCTGCATGCATCATGTACGGTTACCATCCATCTAGTGGTTTTACTTCTGTGACATAAATTTTAAGTTTCACAGCTGCATGTGCATGCATCATTTTTAAACCTTAATGACCCATGGGTCTGACTACAGCACTGCTCCAAAACTATAAGGCCATCTTGCTTCCTACATAGGCATCTGCCTTCTGAGGCAGCATCTTAACTGAAACGGGCCTTCATAAGTCACTAATTTGGAACGCTCTATATAGGAAGCAAATTCATGTACGGTTAAATAGCATTTCACAAGCAAAGCAGATGGAGATTAATTTAATTTAAATTAAAAGTCATTTAAAAGTTGGAGCTGGTAAGAGTTTTTTTTTTGTGAAAAAAGTCTCTTATGTTCAACAACCTACTTTAAAAAAAACATTAATATTAAAAAATGTGGATATTTTAATAAAAATTCTTTTTTTTAATGTAATTTATTCCTATGAAGGTAATGCTGAATTTTCAGTATATTTTCAGTAAAAAATAAATATTTGTTTTTAATGTATGTTTTGTACTTTTAGTATACTTTTTTAGGATTTTGGTCACATTAGTCTAATTCTATAATTTCTATTAACAACCTATTAACTATGATAACCTCCTAATATGTTGTAAATTAATAATTAGTAAGGTAGTTGGTAAGCTTAGGTATTGGATAGTGGGATCAGAGATGTTGAATATCATGGGCAGAAAATATGCTTTATAAGTATCAATAAACTGTTAACAGACATGCTAATAAGCAACTAGTTAATAGTGAGAATTGGTATAGTAAAGTGTCACCGCATTTTTATTATTTATTAAAGCACTGAATTAATATGTATATTGTATCTAGTAACAATATTTCTCTTTTCATCTGCTTTGTGATTACCTGTACATCATAGGTGCCGTTAAGTACGGAGGATCTGGGTGACCCTGCCTCCGCTGCAGAGCCGCTTTGAACTGATTGGCCGAGGAGGCGTGCTGAGTCTTTGGCCTGTGTTTGGGCTGTGAACTGCACCATGTTATGTAGTGCCAGAATCTTATTGTCCAGCTCCGCGTCCTGCCGCGTCCGGTTGTGCAGGCCTAAATGGTACTTACGAAAGTGTTTGATCAGGTCCGTGGGGTCGTTACCGTAATAACCATACCCACAAATGTTGCACTTAAAGTCTTGTAGTTTGGGTGAGGTGGGTGGAGGTGCTCCCGTCTCAGCTCCCAGAGGACTAGGGGCATCCTCCGCTCCCCCAATGGGCCTCTGTGGATGAAGTGTAACAGGAGGAACTTTAGAGCCTTCGACAGCCGCACCACGAGGGCTGTCAGAGTCCAGCAATGCTAGCGGACTGTGTGTGGCGTCCCTCTCCTCTCCGTTACTGGTGCAGCCTTGTACGATGACGCCGCCTGACCGGGTGCTGTGTTTTAGACCGTTCCGGTCGTCCTCACAGTCTCCTCTGTCACCTGGATCAGAGTTCGTCGGGGAGGCGGCAGAGTCCAGCGGTTCAGTATCGGTGCCCTCACGGCTGGAGTAGGATGCTGCCAGGTTGTGGCTGGAGTAATGCAAGTCAGGCCTGTCTGGTTTAATAGGGCCAGGGGAGGATGGTTCCTCCTGTTCTTCGCCCACAGCTCGGTCGGGCTCTGAGGCCTGACTCCCCGCGTTCCCGCTCTCTGGGCCCGTGGCCTCAGCCGCCACCGCCTCGCCCTCCTCTTCTTCACCACCGAAGCTTCTCAAAGGGGGATTCTTTTTCCGCACCATATCTGGAACCCAGAAAAAGAGAAGAGCAATGTTAGAAATAACTCGCTTAATGTGTGGTTCCGACTGCTCACATGCTAAAAACTATTTCGAAGCCAATGGCGCATATTCTGCTCTCTATAAAAGCTTCTCAATTGTTCTTTGATTTTTACCAAATCAGAGACGGAATGCCCTAGAAACGGTTCTGCTGTTCGAGCTCAATCCACAAACAGCAATGAGGTTCTAATATCAGTGATTATGTCGGCACCGGTCTTTGTTGATGATGGTTTAATGAATAAAATCTGTGCACATATGTCACTGATGTGGCTTAGGGACACACATTTTAATCAGTTAGCAAAATCAAAGATGATAGGGAGAGAGAAAGAAAAAAAAATGTGGAATTTATAAAGTGATTCATAGCGAAAAATTTCCATCAGAACTCAATGAGGTCATGCGTGTTTGTTCATAGCAGGCAAATCACACTATTAACTAGACTTTCCTTTGGCACAAACTCCAGCTATCAAAAGCGAATTTCTAGGAGCAGTTTAGCACAGCGCTAATTTAAACATCATTTTGCATTTTGCAAGATGGTGTGCGTGTTGGCCAGTTTCAATTTAGGGCAATTACACTTTCTCATGATTTAACAAAACAGGGGCCTGTCTTATTTCGACAGACCATCGAGAGCAATTTCCTCATTTAGTCTGTGATGCAAATGGATATTAAATAAAGCAATTCATGCTTTGCAGAGGGGCCACACCTTAACCAGAGCTAAGTTAATAAAAGCTTTGAAAATCTAATCACAAATATAACCACACCCTGTCATATCACTCACAGCATCTCTAACACTCTCGCCATCCACACTCTGCGATTTCTGAGGCTTCGCAGCATCTAAACACACTGCGGCGGGTGTGCTATCCATTTAAAATTGATATTGAAGAGAAACGCACCTGTCTGTGTCATATCACTACCTCCTAAAAGAGATTGCGTTTGAAGAAATGTATTCAAGTATCAGTGGTGTATGTAGCGAGTGTGACTGACGGTAGAAAAGATGTAACTAATGGCTGATGCTGGTTCTTGAAAGCCTACATTCTTAATCTGTCATAATACATCCAAAACTGCACATCATTATTTTTTCATATCAAGAAACGCAATCAACGATATAACACTACACTACATGCAGGCCACAGTGCGGCAACTGATCTGAAACGCGTTGATGAGAATGACAAATAAACTTAATGCTAATTACCACTTTACACAGAAAAATTACTCATTTGGTGATCTTGCACATGTGTTTTATGCATTGCAAACAAGTTCCAATGTCACGGAGAACTTATAATGGAATTTTTTTCCAGTCTACCAAAAGCCATAGACATATAAAATGATTATGATAAAGAGGACGATGATAAAACTCATAATAAAGTGCGTCATGAGAAATATGAATGAACTGAATAAACAAATTCTGATATTTTAAATATACCGTTATTTAATTATTTATTTATAAACTGAAATCCATTTTGTATTTGTATTATTAGATTTTTTTTTTACAGTTCTAACATTTGAAAATGTGCAAACACACTTGTATTAGATATATTAGTTCTGTTGATTCGGTCTCATTATTTGACTGATAAGAGTAGTAATGTGAATTACCTTACACCCAAATATTCTTTCTCAAGAAATACCAAAAGAAGCATTAAATGGAACCAGAATCAATAAGAAACACTCATCATAAATATAGTTTTTTTTTATGCTGAGCTCAAAAATCTTTCATCTGCTGGATATTACTCTTGTGTAGCCATTGAAATAACAGATTTGTGAGCAATTCTTCTTTGGAGTCGGGTCTTTTCAATGATTCAGTCAAATCAATTCACAATTAAAGTCAGTTTAAATTTAATCAATTTGATCCCTGCGACTGTTTAAGAAATGGCAGCTCAAATTAACTTGATTTAAAAGTTATATAGCATTTTAAGCTACACAACATATTTAGAAAGCTATTGATTTACCGAATACATACTTTCCAGTTCACATTTTGCTTTTACTGTCTCTATTTCAGTTTCTGAGAAAAAAAAGGTACAGCCTTGCTAGCAGGATTAAATACTAAGTAACATCTTAACCAACATAGAAAGAAGAAAAAAGGAATGGAGTGGGAGGACGAGAAAAGTTTTAATACCTGATATGGTGCACAATTACATTAAAACTTGCAGGGGAAGCGGTGAGACATTACCATTCCAGGCCGCCATCAGAAACCAAATAATCTGCTTTTATAGCTCCCAGGCATTTGCTGCGTTCCTGTACCAGTCAATTCAAATCACTAGTTCACTATCCACCCCCACCTCCTTTTCCTTTCCTATATTAAACTGCTCCTCTTCTGTTATTGTGCCTACTCAAGAACTTACTTAATAAAGTATAATATGCTTTTTGAAAAGGACAGGACAATCAATTTTCTTAATTAAAAAAAGTAAGGAGGGGGGTGAATGGATCGACAGCGGCCTCTGTCTGCATACAGAGCAGAAGATGGAGCAGGGCTGTCCCTCGAGCGCTCTATGACACTTCAGCTAATGCAATCTAATGACAGGAGTCAAAGCTCAATCATGGGGCTTTGATAAGTGGGCATTACTACAACTAGCTTATAAACCGATGATTCTGACACTGTGTTAACTAAGTGAAGAATTCCAGGGGGTCTTAGAGACACGAATAAACAAAATGCTGTCAATTGCTTTCATCAGCCACATGATTTAAAGCTACTATATTATGTTGTGACATTTGTGTTTTATCAGAGAAATCTACCTGTTGACAGGCGTTTCATCACTGCCACTGTGACATGGTGATGAAAAAGCGTGGTGTGATTTAATGACACAAACACCAAAAACACATTGTATACACGATCAAAACTGACAATGCTGTGACACAACATTCCTGTGGAAAAAAGGGCTAATGACAAGTGCAACATGACAGGATAGTTCATTTAACATGCAATTTAATGCAAATTTTGCATGATGAAGAATTAAATCAGTCACTTTCATGTTAAAAGAAAAGCAGAAGCAGAAATATGATTGTGATGTGATATATATATATATATATATGTGTGTGTGTGTGTGTGTATGTATATATATATATATATATATATATATATGCGTGTATATATATACACATATGCTGTGACCGGAAAAAAAACAAAAACAACACAATCCTCTCTAATGCAATTTAATACACTTTCCTCATGTTATTTGCAAATGTAATTTTCTTTCTTTTTACCTTTTTGCTGTCACACCATAGGACACAATCCAATATTTATTTGTCAACTACCCATATATATAGCAATATATATTACTAAATGCATCAGATACATCAATGAAATCTCTTCTTATAATCAATAACCAAATTAATTCAAAAATTAAAAAAAACGTAAAATTAAAAATACATAATATAAAATTCAAATAACATATTGTAATTAATATCTTAATATAAATGAATATATCAGTATACATTACACAAATGTCACGTCACTCACTTCGACCATTTATTAAACTTCCAGCATCTGCAAGCACTTAAAGACACTACAGGCACTTAACAATTCAACTCAAAACAATTCGTATCTGATGGATGTTTCACGACATCTCAATGATCCAAAATGGACCACAGATGAAAAGCGGATCGCTGAGTGGCAAACTAAAGTTATGAAGGCCACTTGATCCACACAAACTCCATAACATCGCACAGGCAGCTCCCTGTGAAAAACTCAGCACTGGCCGGCTTCCTGTTGGCCCATCTCTAGTATCAAAAGGGCCGGCCACATACACACAGAGCCTCATTTGTGAAGAGGCAATGTGACTCCAAATATGTCATCTTCATTGTCAAACTCATTTAAGAGATCTCGTTTCAAATACAACAACAAATACAGGGGATTTCCTCAGCAATCCGGCCCAGTCTGGTCAGCGTTGATGAGATTTTTAGTGATAGGGTTTAACTTATGGCACCAAGTCTTTCTCACTAGGCAGTAGATTTGTGGAGTCCAGACAATCTCCAGGTGGTTGAAGTTAGACCTTGGTGATGGCAGGAGTTTCTACATACGTTTGTGCTTTGTGCATTTCTTTACTGTGTGTGCTCATTACAGTTGCTTTGGTTAAATGCATTTGCAGTGTGTCGAGGTGTTGCATAGCAAGAGGTTACTGCTTAATGAGATTACCTTAAAACACACACACACACGTTCTTTAACTATAAACAATGTTCTGCATTGTCAAATAGGACAGGTCAATATATGCAATTTTATTTTCAGCTTTTGACAGCATTTATACTGCATGCAGATATTATTAAATTGATTCAAAGAATTGAATTCATAGTTTGAACTGCTGCATGTATTAAATTTAGCAAATCTAACTGTATTGGTTTAAATTCAACACTACTAAAAAGGAAAATCTAGCTAAAGTCCGCAAGCCTCAGATTAATCTAATGATACATTCTTTAAGTAACTTGTAGCCATATATAAAGCACTTGCACTATTTATTACATTGCATCCACTAAAGCTGTCATCAACATATAATCAACAAACACGATAAATAATATAATATTAATAATAATATTTCATCCACTTGTGCATTATGAAACAAGTTCTATTTATGGATTCATTGCCTGTTCGGCTATGAAAAAAGCGACCAGCACAATTTTTAAAATGTCTCTGTTTGTGTTTTGAGAAAAAAAAAAAAAGCTCATACTGTTGTGGAACAACATTTGTAAATAAGGACTGATTTTTCATTTCCGAGCAAGCCATTGCTGAATAAATTGAACAAACGGTCAATTACTCAAGCCAGCCCATAGCTACTTTATTTTGGTCCCAGACATGTGTCCCTCAATATTTCACTATGAGTTCAGATGTAATCCTCTCTACATCGCAATCCCAGGAGGATCTCATAGGAGCGGAGATTCACACACACAGCTGGAGGACCCCATGGAGCGCTGCAGCCTGGGTCACTCCAAGCTCTCCACCCAGAAAGACAGTTTATTAAAAATACATTACCCAAACCGCCCCTCATAATTCAGGCCTGTGCTTTCAATCCATCGGGGGTGGATCTGAGCGAAGTCTTAAATAACAAACCCTATACACACACACGCATGCTGACGCTCTCTCATATAAATACTAAAGCAGTTGCGCGGGCACACACGTCGCTGATCAGTCAGGCGGAATATTGACTTCCCCAAGATCTAAAATGATGAGACTCATTTTGCATCCTTTATTTACCAGCATCATAAACTGAAGCAATAGATGGGAAAAAAAAGAGAGAGAAACTATACGCTCTAATTGCTTTCTGTCATGGCTGGAAGACAGTGTGGAGGAATTAATTTCTAAAAGAGTAACTGGTACGATCAGAGCAACGGCAGAGCTAAACTTTAACAAACTCAAATATAAAACTGTTTCCATCTGATTTTACTTGAATGTTCTGGGATTTACCAATAAGCAAGATTTTGGGGGTTCAGAAGGAGAATGACATGAAAAAAACCCTAGAAAAACGTCACTGTAAAAAGAAACAGGCCCTGCTTTCCATTCTAACAAAGGTATATTCAACAGCACACATGGCAATTAGCCACGACTCAGATCCATCAGGCATACCATGTGTGTGCGGTCACGTCTAAGAAACGAGTCGTCATAAAAGTGTTCCCCCAGCCATCCCACAATCCCACCTTGTACCGTCTCCTTTATTATTCCTCCCATCCTTTATGATGTCACCACCGCAGACTTTTGTGGTGAGAAAGGACTCGAAGGACCCCGATCCATCTTGCAGAGGAGTTTAATCTCGTTTGTAACATTAGGAATAAATCACATTACTGTCTGTGGAGCAGAGTTTCAAGCATGCGGAGGGTCTATGGAAAACACATATGTGAGATGCTAGATAGAAGGAGTGCAATTAATTATCATTAAGGCGAAATGTCAAGAGGAGGAACTAGGCCCCCCACCCCACATCACCCATATCCACCCCCCAAAATCACACTTTCACATATGAACCACGCTGCTGCGTGTCACATTAATTTGACCCTGGGCTAAAACATGGCAAAGAAATAATTGCCTCTAAAGCAAGATAACTACCAAGCTGTGACACGGAGTCAATTTCATTTAAGTGCACTATTTTTCTTCTTCAGATGCAGGACGTTTCTCTGTGCCATACATCTGAAAATGGATTTTCTTTCCTTGAACTTAAGAGCAAAGAAATTCAAATTTACAATTACACTGATTAAGAGAAATCCTGACGCTTTAGAAGAAATTCTATCAACCTTACTTTTTAATTAAATTAAATTTACTTTATTTGCCGCCGCTATTGTTGGTCCGTTTGCAAAACACTGAAATCTCCTGTGCAATCTGGAACAGCCAATCATGTAAGCAGGCATTTCCATAGAAACTGAGAGAAAGAGTAGCTCTCGTGCTGCGAATAAGTGACTTTGAGGATGCAACAGGCAGCTAGAGACAGCAGGGCCGCTCTGTCTTTTTCACGGCATCACGACAACATGCCTCTGGGCTCTTACTGAATACCAAAACACCTTATACAAAAAGAGAAAAAAAAGAAAGAAAGAAAGAAAGAAAACAACACAAAGCAAAGCAATCTACAAAAAAATTAATTAATTAAATTAACAAAAAGCAAAATAAAAGAAAGAAAGAAAGAAAGAAAGAAAGAAAGAAAGAAAGAAAGAAAGAAAGAAAGAAAGAAAGAAAGAAAGAAAGAAAAAGAAAGAGCCCATCAAAGCAAACAAAATAAAACAAGCAACAAAAACAAATAAAAAAATCGAAACAAAAATCAAAGCAAAAACCCCAAAGACAAGAATAACATTTTGTTTTTAGGAAGAGAAAAGGAAATAAATCTTTTTTTTAAATAATCAAATAGCCAACAGGCTTTAGTTATGTCACAGACATAAATCGTGACTAGGAGCTAGTCATATGCAGGTGTACTGGGGAGGGGAGGGTATTTGATTGGACAAAAATCTTTATAGCTCAGGATGAGTCAACAATATTTGTTGTTCAGGTATCTTGGAGGAAGAAAATATGTACATTTTAAAATGAATATTGTGGTAAAAGTCCATTTTGCCAGCTTTTAGGAGCACACTATTTGTCATCAGAGCTAACACAGCTGGACTTAAACCTGTAGGGTTTTGAAAGTTCACATGGGTCTTTAACACAATGAAACAATTATGTATTTTCTATAAGAAACGTCTGTATAATAGCACACATTTCCGGTTTGGCACCATATGCTGCACTCCCAGTTAACTTCAAGTCCAATGTTGCTAATATTGCTGTCCAGTGGTGAAAACATCACGTTTCTGTGTCTTACACAAATGAAGAAAAGTTATTACCATGGCAACCATAATCTCTTTTCGATGATCTCATCTTTTCAGTTTCTCTTAAGCATCTAGTCATCAACAAAAAGCCAAAAATCAGGATGCATATTCTACAAGAAAGAGCTGAATATCAAACGAGAAAGTGTGGAACGTAGGCAGCCTCTCACAAGGGATTCAACCTTTAATGTAAACAAGAAGTGAAGAGACATCTTTAGAGACTGAAATAAATCAACAGGCCTGCCAGAACACAGTGCTTTCTTCAGAGAGGGTGTGTGTGTGTGTGTGTGTGTGTGTATGGAACGGCATACTAATCTCCTCCCATCCTCAAAGTGCGAGAGGAAGAAGATAAAAAAAACCCGAATACTGCCACTGCAACACTAAGGCCTTTGAAGGAGGCGTGGACTGCCAAAATCTGTCTCCATACAGATGTCCGGGAACGCCGAACTGTGCTACGCCCAATATTCCACTCACTTTGAAATATCAGCATGCAAAAGGGAAAAATAATAGCAAGGAGCACTTGAAGAGAAGACTATGGTGTTCCTCATTAAAACCTGAGGAGACATCCAGTTTTTATGATTCTGGCGTTACAAAAACAGGTTTGAAAATCATTACATAAAAGTGCATTTCAGGTAGAAAATTATACCTCGTCAGCTTTCCTTAATAGTTTGCTGTACCCCATTACATCTTTATCTTCATCCAAAATTACTGTTGTGTGTTAAACAGAAGATTTAAAAGTTCACAGACCAGCAGGGGATGATTTCATTCCTACGTGTTTGTGGTGGAATCAGCCAGCCTGGAAACATACAACTCATATACAAATCTGAGACAGGAAGTCCCCTCACCTTAAGCGATGTGTCATTTCAGCATATGAGAGGGAGAAAGTACAAAACTGACAGAGAAAAGTCAGAAAGAGTGTGTTTGTGGAGTAAGGAGAGAGGAGGGGTTGGCATGTCAAAAATAAAGAGCTTTTCCCATAATTCTCTTCACCCCCTGTTTTCCTTCCATGAGGCAGCTTGTGAAAGGGTGACGTGCTCAATAAGAAGGGCCCGTGACTAACTGCCTCTCTGTGACTTTTTTTCCCTTTTTTACGTGGCATGTCAACGGTACACAATACAACCAACACAACCCCCCTTCATGTTTATTCATGAGAACTCATTCACATCAAAGAAACAACACCAAAAACTGTTGCCTTTGGCAATGTTGGCAAGGTTTTAACCCAGCACCCCACCCTCCACTTCTCTTAATCAACTGAACTAAAGTCAAACTGAAGAACATGCGGACCTGTCGCACTCGACCAAAACACACTTGACAGATATTCCAATATTTCATCATATTATTTCATCACAGGTTTTACAGAATTTGAATATAGAGAAAACTGCTACAAAGTTTCATTTACAAACACTAATCTATTAGATTTTTTTGTTTCTCATAAAAAACTTTTATTCAGCAAGAATACACAAAAATTATAAAAAGGGACAATAAAGACATTTATTATTAAAAACAATACAAAAGATTTCTATTTCAAAAATATTTTGCTCCTTTGAACCTAAATGTTTTTCAAAGCATCCTTAAACTAGAATGATTTCCCCCATGTGTCTTGAGCACTAACTCAGCATATTACAATTTCTAAAGGATCACGTGACACTGAAGCAATGGCAAAATCCAGCTGTGCCTTTGCAAGAATAAATCACAATTTAACAATACAATAGTAAAACAGAAATCATTTACTTTAAATTCTAAACATTACTGTTATTAGAGTATTTTTTATTAAATAAATGCAGCCTCTGTGAGTATAAGAGACTTCCTTTATCACATCAGAATATTCTAAAACTCATAATATTCAAAAAGTTTATTTCTATTCCTTTTCCTCTTTACCTTTTTTTTTGCATAATTCAATATATATAAATATAAAAAATGTCAGTAGTGATTAACCACATTTTATTTATATAATAATAATATTTTATTTTATATAATTACAAAATATTTCCAAAGGTCATTTCAAAGTCATTATTGCTATTTTTTAAGAACGTGCAGCACTAACAAATAATTAAATGAATAAATCTTTAATATTAATGAAGAATTTCTACAAAACATTGCTGAACATTATTACAAATTTCACAATATTTTCAATTATTTGCATATTAGCAAATACTGGTCAACCTCTAACCAGAAACCTTTGAATTTCCAAGAAAAAGCTGTGATCAGACTCAATTTTCAAATTAGCACGTGACCTTCCAGCACACAGACGCCTTGTTCACAACTACCTGCTTAATTTGCAAGACCCTTCTGGCCAGCGAGTCATTATACCAGAACTGAAAAAAAGAACTTTCTACCAAGTCTTGCCCAAATGGCTCCCCAATCGGCCTTCCAGTCAGGCATCAGGGAGGGGGAGGAGCGGAGGCCCCTGTCTGAATGACCTGGCCTCTGTGCACTCAATCAGCGCACGCTAGAACCGGAGACAACAGAGAACAACTGCTTCCCTTAAGCTTCCTGTGATCACAGGCCCCGAGCTGCCAGAGAGGGGCAGGGATCACGCGCTCTAGAGAGAACTGCAGATAACAGGCTTCCGCCAACGCCACCGTGTGTGAGAGTGTGCGTGTGCACGTGTGTGTGAAAAGGGAGAGAGAAAGGAAGGAGAGACAGATGGGAAGAAAGACCTCATGGAACTTAAAGGACCTGAGAAATGGCTGCTTTTTTTCCAAGTTTACGTGAACTGCCGGTCGCAACATGCGTGATTTCCAGAATGTGACATGTCCGAGCGAAACAGGACATTAAATGTAAAAAAAAAGTAGGGCAGGACTTATGCATTAGGAACAGCGTGGATGGAGAACAGTGATTTTACCAGAAATTACCCAGATTAAATGAGGATCTGCGAAAACATTGCCTAAATAAGTTTTGTGCTCTTGCCTAACATGACTCAAGAGACATCAGCAGAAAAGGAAATTTGTTTCAGATGAAGAGCAAGCTAAAGCATTTTGATTAAAGATTATGAACATATTCAAATATGTTTTGAAAATGAGAAATATTTCTTGCTGTTTTAGTAATATAAAAAACACGGACACTTTTAAATATAAATAAAATGAATATATATTTTTTGATATATAATCTCTTTTTTTGTATTTTGATTCTGGAATGCAATTTGTGAAACTTTTTGGATTGCTGAATAATCTTAAAAAGTGGCATGTCAATTCAACGATCAAAAAGGAATAAAAGTCATCATAAAATCAGCAGCACCACTAATTAAGAGTCAAAACATGCGAGCAGTCTTTCTAAATCTCAAGTAAAATTCTGCAGTTCAGAAAGCAAGTCACACCACACGTGACACTTCCAGCAGTGCTGTAGTACCCGTCTAAAAATATATATTTATTAAGCAACAGGAAAAGTCAGACGTGATTGTTCATTGCACAATGTGCTATCCGAGGCACTGATGAGAAATCACTTCTGCTCGGGTTCCTCAGTTTTCCCCGTGCTCTGCTTGCGCTGGGCCGCTCTTCTCTTTTCACACTCCTCTGTTTATGGAGTAGCAGAATCAGCTCCTGCTCTGTGATGTTTTTTAACTTTCCCATGAAGGACTAGCAGACAGTTAAAACGGCCCTGCAGGCAGAACAATAGCTTTAATTTCCTTGTCTGCACCTTGATGATTGAAATGGTTATGAGGTTTTTATGAGCTGACATCTCCCCAGTGTCCTAGCCAGGAGGAAACAGCTGATTGCAGCCCACCAGCGTGGAGTCACTCTGAGATGCACCTTGAGATAAGATATCCAGAGATTTCAGACGAGTTGAGATGATTGAACATCGAGTCTAACAAAAATGAAAGTTCAACAGGTAGAAAGTTTTAAATAAAGTTGATACTCCCCCTGTGCTGCAATGATATTTTTTACTATTCAATGCAAGCCGTTGCAGCTACAGTGTGAAACCAACAGTAAACCACAGCCTGAGACGCATTTCCCCTCTGAGTTAAAAGCACAAAACGTTGCGACATACCTCAGGCTTCTCTAAAGCGACACTCACAATCTCATTATAGGACTCTAGCCATTTTAAACCGACTACCTGACTTTCCACAAAACAAACAGAAAATGCAGAGGAACTCTTTGACTAAATAAAAAACAAGACTGATAGTATACGTGTTGTATCACACGGAAATCTTAAAGCAATATCTTGCACGCAAGTCTGAAAATAAACTTCAAAGCGTGGGGTCTTCGTTTGAGTCAAAGTTAAAGGAATGTTCTGGGTTCAAGTCAAGTTAAGCTCTGTCTACAGAAAATAATTCAGATTTGTTTCTAAGTTTAAAAACATGCAAAAGAACAGCCACAACTTAATGCTTGAAACTACTATGAAGGAAATCATTACTGTTCATTTAATTCACATTTCCGTGAAAACGTAAATCATGTAAAATCTTTCATGAGATACATGCAAAGGCATTTTAGATAAACACGTTTTCCATTTGTGTAACCACAATTCATTATATTATACATTTATTAGTTCTATTTCAAATAGATGTTGTACGTTTTATTTATTTATTAACAAACAAGTTACCTCGTACTGAACCTGGAACATCCCTTTTAGAATATGACACTGCTTTGGCTGAATATGAAAGGCCAAAGGTTGGCATCTGCCACATCATTTACAAAATGTCACTTGCTGAGGAAATCTTTTCTAGCCACTGTAGAAGAAAAAACCCCAACCCATTACCTTTATCACATTGCTCAGAGAACCACAACCAGAGGCAGATCCTGGTGACAGAGAGGCCTGTTATATTAGAGTCTCTTTGTTGCCTCTCTGGAGAGATTCCAAACGTGATCAGATGTGATTAGCCACAGTTAAGCACCCTTTTTAGAAAGTCAGGTATGTCACCTGGCATCTGCGACAAAATATTTGCGCATAATCATGTGTGGAAAGACTCGCTTAACATACAAATAAGGGCTTTAACCTTGAGATTTGTCTTGTTGAACATTACAGAAGCTGCTTAAGCTTAGCACCAAGGTACAGACGGGGCCTTTGAACGCGTGTAGCTCACAAATAGTTCAAATAAGCCTTCTTCACACAGACAATATTCTTTGTTAGTTGCTATTTGTTTGTATCTCCACCCTCCACACAAACTAGGTTACCTGGGACACTACGAACTGCCTAAATAAATACATTTCAGCTTTTTCACCATTGCTAAGACTAAAAAAAGGACCAGCCTACAGGAGCATCAAGTCATATGCGCTGTATGGTATTTTCTATGTAAAGGGAAGCAGTTTAACCACACTGGTTGTACAAGATTCCTCTATTTGCTTAGCACAATAATTCTTCTTTCAAATGCCATATAGCCTTGGGACTGATTAGTCATCAGAGCTGTTTGATAGAAACAACCACACCCTCTGATACCATCTGTGATCCTTATGCAAAGACGTACCTGCCTGTCTCTCTCATCATGGGAACTCTGCCTCTTTCTACGCTCAGTGAAGCAGAACAAATGTCTGTGCGGCAATGCACTAATATTTACTCGTTGGAACTGAAAAAGTACCATAACTTCTCATAAAAAGAAATCAAAAGCCAGAGCAAGATGACCTGAAGGCAGAAAAATACGCTACCTCATTTGCTCTCGACTTGGTCTTGAGCTATTCGTACTATTAGCAGAAAGGGCACCCCAAACAAGACGCTGAAGTAAACTGAGGACGGAGATGATACCTTAGACACGCAGAGGTCTGAAGTCACCGCTATCTATAACACAAACTGTCTGTCACACTGCCTTTTTACCATGAGAAGTAGGCCACATATCATTAGGCTCGGTGAACATGGCCTGCTCGAGACGGGAACACTACAGCAGGCTTTGAACGCTTGATCAACTGTGATGTGAGAAATAGTAATAATACTGTGAGATAGTAATGTCAAAAGTGCTGAAGTACTGACTAAAATAGACATTAGCTAGTAAAACTTTGCTAAAAATAGACTGTTTTAATCTCTCTACAGTACTCGGTTTGTTACAAAACACAAAGCAGCTGAGTTTCTGTCCACATAGTTTTATGCAAATTGTTGGGAAATTGCATTAAAAAGCAAACGCAAAGATTTGAATGGTTTACAAAAGTGCATAATAGCTAACATGCTCACTGAAGGTAAACCACAGGCACACACTGTGATCGAAACACATTTCCCAAATAAATTCCAAGATGTGCTTCAAAGTCATATAGCTATTTGTAGGGAGAAAAATATAAAAATATAAATAATAAAAGTCAAAAAATTGCTCTAGTCCCTTTAAATGACAATTATAACATGCACACAAACATTAGCACTAAATTAAAATGACCCCAATAAACAATATTTACTGTATTACTCTTTTTTTTTTAATTAAATATATACACAGATTTTTATATATTTCGATGTTTGATGTCACTACTTGGAGGCTATGTGCTAAAGGGGGCATAAAAATTGCAATAATGCTGATATTTTAATATAATTTCAACCTTATGGGCCCGCTTCCCACATGAAACCTTGCTTTGTTTGAGAAGGTGAAATGTTGCTTTCTTCCTCTGTAGCAATGTCTTTGTCAGAGAAAAGGTCAGGTAATGCCTGTATGCGCATATGTGTGGTTTCCACGGTGCTTGAGTGCCATAATTGGTCTCACTGCAATTGTGTACCCGGATAAGAGCAAATATTACACATTTCCTCTCAATATAATGACTGTAAAGCCAGTACATGCAAGTGCATGTGAGTGCATGCAAGAGTATGACTGTTTGTAAGAGAGCTTTTACATTTTAGCCTCTGTACAATAATTCTCTACCTTGAGTGGAGCGCTTGGGGCTCGGATCACCCTCGACATATCAGCACAATTGACAAATCCAATCCCGACGCCTACACAAGTGCCTGGCTCTCCGCTCAACCGCTTCCTATAGAGTCATCGCCCCAGTTAGCTATAGCATGCAGGTCGTAGCACGCAGATTTATGGCATAGCTATACTGCATGGGAAATCGGAGCGCCGTTTAGTGCCAGAAAAGTGGTAATGTAGGGTGTCAGATTTGGTCATGGAGTGCGAATTTAGAGAAGTCAGGGTTTCCGAATGAGGTAAAGAGATAATCATTTGAAATAGATCTAAAATTTTGTTTTACTGTTGTTAAATAAGAAGAAATATGAGCAAAAAGTGGGCCTGAAATAAGGCTGTTGCCAGCTACCTCAAGATACATTCAAAACTGCCAAATAGGTGAGAAAGATTCATATATGTGGTTGAAGAACAAGAAATGACTGCCCAAAAAATGCCCTACATTGGATTGAAATTTAGGTAGCTGGATGTGCTGAAGCGAATCATAGATGTATTGTTATCACATTCTTTCCAGCCTGGTGTCACTGGCTCGGACTCCACCGTCCAACTGTCCGCTTAAATCTTCCCCCTCCATGCCGCAATTGGCAGAGCAGAGCCGAAGGAGCACTTAAAGCTGCTTGGCTCCAGTTCGGCCGTCCTGACCGCCTCCAAGTCAACTGGCCCCGACGTATAAATAAGAACAATATCAGATAAGTCTTGCAGGAAGCCTATAAACATTTACATTCTCTTTCAAGTGCTGTTTATGGATATTTTATCTCCTATCTGGAAGTCGAAGACATGGTGAAAAAAGAAGGCGACCTGGGGAGGAATCCGAGGCAAGTGGTGAATCAAAAAGGCAGCAGGCCCTGACAGGGACCCAGGCCCATTGACCATAATAGGTGTTGAGAGTGGCGGCCTCCACAGATGAGGAACCAGCTCCTTAGGCCTGCCAGAAGAGTTATGAGATGGTGCGGGTTAGTGATGGGGAGGGGAGAGATGCCTGGTAAGCTACTAATTCTATATCTTCTTCTGACAAAGACAAAGTGCAGCCAACAGAGTTCAGTCTGGGAGACGGGGAGGGGGAGCTTGTAGGACACACTAGTGTTGTGTTTAACAGAGTGGACCCACTCCTGTCTTCCTGTCCTCCAGTCTGATGCCTATCTGGGACCGAAGTCTGACCACAGAGTTAGCGTCTGGTTTGCTATGCCTAAAAGAAATGCAAAAAATCTTGTGATTACTTTTTTGCGCCCATTAACCATAGATTGCTTTTTAAGGTCTGTCCACGAGCAAAAGCATGCAATAATGGGATGGTTTACCAAATGAGTAGTATTCAGCTGCTGGTCATATGACTACAATATGACAGGGCACATGAGATGAACTGCTACAAAGTCTTCATACATGATTTCCAATATTTTAAACAGTATTTTCCAAAAGTAACATTCATTTTACTAAACTTCTTTGCATTTATTCCTCTGACTTTTAGTTGATAGAGTTTGGCAACAAATCTGAGGCAAAATCATTTGTCATTCATGTGAGTGACGATTGATGTTTGCAAAGACGCAATCTGAAAGAAGCGCTGATATGTCAATGATAGAGGAGTGATAGTTAACAGGTTAAATATCTAGACCTGACCTGCGATTTAAGTCCTGTAGCGTTAAGTGTGTTTAGACTGAAACTGACATCGACAATGACAGACAGCTATGTGCAAAGGACTGCAGTCCAATGACTCTGAATACCATGTAACATAAAGTTGACACTACAGGTATTATGCAGCCAAAAATTCTAATAATTAACTTTGCTTAACTTTTTCTTTTCAACACAAATTAAGACATTTTGAAGAATACTGGCAACAAAACAATTGGGCTTTTAATCAAAATATCTTCTTTTGTGTTCCAAAGAATAAAGGAATGGCATGAGGGGGAGTAAATGATGGCATCATTTAAATTTTCCCTTTTAGTTCAGTGTAAAAAAAACATACTGTGATGCCACGCTGTAACAGCCGATCACAACACATTTGACATTGTTCATGTGCGGTGGAAAATGTAATGCATAAAGCTTGAAATTGAAAATGAAATCTGCTTAAAAGATTAAAAAGTTATCAAACACTACTAGAAAAAAACAAAAAACACCATAAAATTGTTTAACCAAAACCCTACTAGAAAATGTCAACAGCATAATTTGAAGTTTAATTATGCAACATCTAAAGCAATCTTTGGTCGTCTGGACATG
>JAUMHR010000076.1:11868942-11879111 GCA_032361145.1 Enteromius fasciolatus
CTACTAGAAAATGTCAACAGCATAATTTGAAGTTTAATTATGCAACATCTAAAGCAATCTTTGGTCGTCTGGACATGTGAGAGACCTGAACTTCTGTCTGAACGGAGTGAGCCAAATCACTGCAAACAGTAGCTGTGCCACTCTGGACGGCCTCATCCTCCCAACAACTTGAAACTAAGAGAAGCTCCCACATTCACCTGAACCCTTCTAATCTGCAAAATAATGGCGCTCTTACACTGAGGTGCATCCTTGCCTGACGTGACGCCTTTTGTCTCCTCCTGTGTTGTGACAACACTTACATTTGTAAATTGCCCTCCTTGTAGAGGATAAACATCTGATAGCCACAAGAGAAGGGGGTTGGGGAGCGTAACAAGCCTCTGGGACTTCCTCTAAACAAATGGAGAGATCTTTAGAAGGCTACTGTTTGTGTTTGCCAAAGACACGGCTAGGATACATGAGGCTCCTGTCAATGGCCTCCAGGCGCTATTCAACTAAGTTAAAGCTGGCCAACAGGGTGTATCTGAGAGGGTCTGAGAGGAGAAGATCGCAAATGTTGCAGAGAGTTATTGCAGGTTAAAGTAGCTGCATTATTGTATCTGAAACAAGTAATACGATCTGCATTACACTACTCAACTGAACCTGGGCTTTGAACCAAAAGCATAATATTGCTGTGCACTGACGCTGTGCAGGCATCACTCAATGTGTGAACAATGTGGTCAGGAGCACTCTGTCAAAGCTGCTCATTGGATTGGCAATTACTTTAAAAAAAGAAAGAAAAAAAAAAAAAGAAGAATGGCAGGGAGGGAAAAACAGCAGATTAATCATGCTGTTAGCGATGAAGATGAAGACGTTGATTAATGCAGTTTGGCTTTTTAAACAAACAACTCCTGAGTGTGCGGTGTGCTCAGCATTACCCTTTAATTTAGAGAGGGTTGACTGGAGAAGTTTTGTTTTTGCAGCTTCGCTGAAGCTCTCTGCCCCCTTGTTCTTTACCCCCTTCTCCGGGGCTTTTTTCCCCCTCTCTGAGACCATATGGAGCAGGCCTCGCGGAAACAATCCGCTAAAAACAACAGGTCTGCACTCAACCGTTCCCTCCTTTTTTAACACCATGTGAGAATAAATTGCTCCCTTATTGTGCGTTCTGCCAGTGGTCCGGGATCATTTTTGTGTTCTCGATCTAATTAGATTAGTTTGGTGCTGGTTCAGGGTTATTGCAAGGAGGTGCCATACGAGTAGAGAATATTGGGCTAATTGGCAGGAGGATACGGCCCATTCCTCGCCGTTTGCCAGCAGGTTCGCTGATCGGTTGTCTCTCATTACCGCCATTTTGCAACTATCTCGAAAGTCTGTAAAAACCCGGCTTACCGTATTCTTACAGGCAAAAATTGGAGTCAAAGAAGTGAGTCTCATTAGGCGCGTTCACGACTGACACCTCTCAGTCCGTGAAGGCTATACTGTTTATCTAGCAGGCCTGAAACTCATAGAGATGTGGAATTTCCACTGCAGTGGCAACCAGTTCATGCTCGCATGCTAATTCCACGTCTGAAAAAAAACTTTTAAAATGTATTACAGCAACTTCCTAAATGCTCTTTTACCTGCAAATAAAAAGGCTTTTTTTTAAAGCCGTTATATTCATCAACAGTAACCAACTGGTTGTGGAGTACTATACAGCTGCTGATTAAGGTATTGCTGCGTCAAACATTTCTATATGCGCCGCAAAACCGAGAAACGGTGGAGGCGAATGATCAGACTTTTAAATGAACATTATGAAAACATTTGGCCGTCTGCCTCCCTCGGTACACTGGCACGCCATACATCAAGCAGGCACCTACTGGAGAACTATGCAGACCACTCAGATTTCCCCACCATAACTCAACCAAATTATACAAAGCAAGGTACAAGTAATAAGCATAAGCTTTAACTCACGGCATAAATCCATGTTTATACCCAAAAACGGGCATGCGAGTCAAAGAGATGTTTCAGCGCATAATAGCTGAACCTATAAGGATATAGGCATAAGTAAAGCCTATACTGTAGCTCAGACGTAATTAAAAGTGGGCTGAGATCATAAAGTCCTCATTTTGGAAATATAAGCTACTTAGGTGCAAATACACCACATGCTGCTCAATGCGTGATATCCAGTAAATCATAGTAAAGAATCATCAGCTAGTCTAAATAACAGCCATGGATTAGCATTTATGGGTTTAGTCTGGGTAGCAAGCATGGTTTTAAAGCAAATCCACACAATTAAAATTAAATTAGGTGTGCGTTTCTAAATACAGTGTCTTGAAAAACGGCAACCATGTCATAGAAACACATCAAGTCACATCTGAAAGGAGAAGACGAAATTAACACAAAATCTAAGTAAATATTAATATAACAGCATTCCAATCATTTTTTCATGATTCAAATTAATAAATAGTAAAACATAAGGCAAAAAAAGTATTTAAAAATGCATTGAAATGGCAAAATCATATTTAAGTTGAAATTAAAAATTTTATATTTAAAAAATATTTACTAAAGACATCAAAATTCAATCTGTTAGAAAAACAAAAAAGTAAAAGATGAACAAACGCATTACAACCCAGTAAGCCCCATCAGGGGCCCCTGGACCCCTGTATTAGCACTCAGGGATCTCAGGTGACCCTTGGCCTACAAGCCTGCAACAGTTCTGGGTAAGGGATCCATGGGGTTAATCTCACTATTTAAAATCACCCCCACAACTACACATACAACACCAACCAAAAGAAAATGTTAAAAAATAAAAAAATCAAGCACAAGCAAATTTCATCCATCCCAGTGTGGTTGTTTGTTCACACACAAGCAGGTTTTCCCCTAAAATCCAGACTGGAGAAGATGGCATATGTTTAACATTACGCAAATCTGCTGAAACGGCAGGGCACACGAGAGAAACCTCCACTGTGGCAACGTTCACAAAAGCAGGATCCCCTAATCACTGGCCATTACAGGTCGTTTATTATACATTTCGGCACAGGAGAAAACAGTCCACTGTGACACTCTCAGATTACCTCATTTAAGAACGACTACTGCTCGCAACCCAGACCGCAAAGAATGCGGGCGCTCTCAGAAGTTCAGATTATTGCATTTCTACCCTTCATTAGCTTGAGATTTAAAATCATGTGCGGTACAAAGCAAATAGGCAAACCGCTTTTAAAATTAAAATCTCAGCCGAAAAGGAGTGCTAACGGTATTTCCTAACAACTCTTAATGCTGTTATAATGATTTAGAACTTTGCATTGTAAAAACTTTAATATACAAAAAACAATTAATGCAAAAACATGCCAAACATCAAAAAAAAGTGTTTGACAAGAGCTTTTGGGTGACAATCAATCACCGTTTATAAGACTAAACTACAAAAACATACTTCATTTTATCCATGTGCTACTATGCAATTTTTTTGTTTTGTTTTTTTTTTTTTTTTTTTATGAGCGATGCAGAAATATCTCCTGGGAGGAAGTCTGTCGAGCCCAGCTTTTCACAAACACAGTGGCAGAGAAGAATACCAGACCACAGTATCACCTGGTCCACAAATGTACAGCTCAAAGAAAGCCCCCACAGACTTAAAAATACTGCTTGTGTGGCCTATCTTATTACCCTGGAGAAAACCCACAGATAGTCAAAAAAACTCAGGGAAAAGAAAGTCAGTAAATTCTACTGTTCCACGTAATAAACGCCAAAGCAGGGGATGATGGCCTTACAGAAGATCAAAGCACTTTAACAGCTTGAGCTATCTAGCGGTCTAGATTACTGCCCTGAACTACAGGAAGACTGGGTTAAAAGTTACCATAAATAAAGTTTTAAAGCTACATCGTGCTAACACAACACCATCGAAAACGTGACGACAAGAATCACGTCCTTCTCTGTTAATCCTACCTACTCGTTTAGAAGACATGCAACTTGAATTGCATCGAAAACCACAATGCCACACACTGCCAGAAATCCCTGCGTTGTTGTAACACACAAGCGCACGTATACGTACCTCTGTTAAGCATTGGGTTATAGCATTATCACACTCAAATCCAACAGGGAGGCAGATATCAAAGCTGGCAGAGTATCCAAAGACCCTTCCCTGAGGAGCCCTTCGAGGTATCCTTTATTCCACATCCATTCTGGCCTGGGAATCATTCCATTTTTTTCCCCACAGTGTTCACAAAGTTTACTCGCTCTACGTGCGTTGCTTGTGAAATGCGCCGTCCCGTACTTCCTTTTCTCAGAAGACCTCACAGGTGCAGATGATCCTGGGTGCGAGGGGTGAACACACCATGCCGCTCTTCTCGATCACTGTAACGAAACAAAACGCACATGTTTAGAAATAAGGAAGTGCTCAGTGTAAACAGAGTCATTATTAAGAGGGAAAGTCAGAATCACCACACATTAACAATCACATAATAACACTGCACAAACTAACTAGCATGATCTACCAAAAGACTTGGAATCTTGGAAAAAGCTCAACACGGACACCGCAATGCACGCAAAAAGAGCAGAGAGAAATCCTGTGTCATGTACTGAGGCAGTCCTACAGCAGGTTTCATGAATGGGAGCTCTGACAGTACGGGCCCTCTGGCTGACCAAATTGGAAACAGGAAAACAAACATTCTCAAGGAAAACTCCACCACCGTAACCCCTCCCCCCCACAAACCTTTTCTTTCGACTCATTCTGTCCAACCTGTGTCAGGTTAGCAATAGTCAACTGCACCAGCCTCCAGACCACACAGATGGAGAACGTGCAGCCACCGTGAGATGGAGAGGAAAAAAAGCAAAGCGAAAACCTGTTTGCGAGGTAAAAGAACACACACCGCGATAGAAAGGAAAAGAGAGAAAGAAAAAGACGGCTAAACTGACTCATCAACGTTCCAGAGGGGCCGGCGGACAGGAGGATCGGCGGACGCACTAAACTCAGCTCGTCGGAATGGGGAGGAGAGGAAGTGGGCACTGCTGGAAGATCTAAACCAAAAACTTTTCTGATACGAAGCCGAGCACAGAGGCTTGCGGCGGGATAAAGCTAGGCTAACAAGCGAGTGTTTTTAATCAAACAACTACTTACCGATGCTCTAATTTTAGTACAAAAGTTCAGGAAAGTCGGTTCATATGAAAAGTTAACCCAGCGGGAACCACTAGTTTTGAAAAACCACATGTAGCCAAAATGTCAACACATCCGACCAATAAAAGGTTTATCGTCACACATCACTTTAACTTGCGAATGTCAGTTCTTTTTATATTCTCGGTAAAAAAAAGTAAGTTTTTGTCAATGAGTAAGATTGAAGATTTAGGGGAACTTCGATGTCTATTTCTTCGTTTGCAGTGCAACCTACCACTCTACTGGGAATACGAGAGTTTTCAGTCAGCAAACTTTACCAGATGTACGCTAACCACTAAAATATTACACGCCACATAATTAGCCTAACAAGTGATGTCAAACAGCTCTGACAGAGTCAGAGACGCAAACCGTCTCTTATCTGGAGGAGTTCTTAAGCTGCGTATGTGACATGTAAAAATTAGCCATCGAAATATAATATAAAAAAATACACTGAGAAGCTAAAATCTTATTTTTATAACAGGATAAAGGAGGTTGCTATGACACCACAGGTCAAAGGTCCTTGTGTTTCTTTCCCACACAGGGTGTGAGAAAAAAAAAAAAAGGAAGAGAACAAGATTTCTTGTAACAAAAGAAACACTTACATTTAAAGCACTTAATTTGGATGACAAAAACTTTCTCAATGTAACACTCATATAACACCCCATGTGACTTCAGACAAAAATGAACATTTCTAGTTATTCAAATCCATTCATATTGTGTGAAAGTTTAGTGAAAAAATCCATGCTGATGGCAAGTCTTTACAATATATCTGCTATAACTCACCATAACAAGTCTATAGCACACATCCAGAGCCATTTAGTGACTTCAAAACACTGCTAAAAACAGGATGAAAAGCATATGACGAGACAAGGGACGACCTCTGTGAACTGCGGCTCTTTTATTCTTGAAAATCCGGAGGAAAAAAGACTAGCTATTCATACGCAGGCTAAATCAAACATATGTTATAAAAGCTTTTAAGGCTACCAATTATTAGGAGCCGTCTCTGTGTAAACCTTGGCATTTCATCTGGCGGATACAAAAAACAAATTCTCAATTTTCCTGTCTCACATGTTTGGAGATTTCTAACCACGAAAAACAAAACAAAAAGGAATTTCTATAAAATCATTGATGCGTCATTTCAAAACACCAGCAGCGATGGTACTTTGCAGCTTTGACTGTCGCTCGTATAGGGAGTGGAAAAAATACAATCCCGCTCCGTAAAACATAATTTTTTAACGGAAAAAGAAGAGAGAGAGAAGTTTAATTAAACTCAAAAACCGGTTTAGACTATTAAAAGCTGTTTTGGTTGCATTTAAGTGCTATGTCCTTAGCAACATGAACATGGTTTTTAAAAGATTGTGTGTGTTAACCTGTGAGCAACAAATGAATACAAATATACACAAAAATAATCGTCTGGTCTGAGTAGATTTTCTAACAAACAAAAAAAGTCATCAACTAGTTCCAATATGTTCTTTGCCTGCAAACACCTGGATTTAATATGGTAGCGCGATCTATTCTCTTTCGCTGTCATTAAAAAAAAAATCCCCTGCAATTTATTTTCTCTACAGGCTTCTTATTCATCAGCACCAACGCCACATGAATCTGCCGCAGGGACACAAGTGGCAAATCACAGTGCGGCAAGAAGTTAGCCCAAAAAGAAGTTGTGCAAACTCAGAAGCCACGAAGAACAAATGGAAGACCCCCACTGCTGCTTTCTCCCTCCACCAAGGCCCAAATTCATTTGTCAGCCGTAAAGTTCCTGACTATACAGCGCTGATCTATTGCCTCTCTCCAAAGAGCTCACAGATGTGGAGTCATTTACATTTCAAATACACCTCAAGCTTTTCAATCACTTCAAACGCGTCTTATCAGACAACTCATGTGGATCTTATTCTTCTGTGTAGACTAAGAATTGAATCTAGTAAACCGCTGAACGGATAGCGAGAACGAATCCACATATTTGAGCGTTTACGATGTACAAGGAATTAAATAATATTCCAAGCAGATGGAGATTTTTCTTCTGATCTCTAGGTTGTTATACATGTAAAACGACAATGAGCTATTTCACGCATGGCAATAAAGTCACAGAAGAAAACAGTCATATAACTGCAAAAAAAAGTTAAGATAAAGCAGTTGTAACTGCAAAAGACAGAGCTGAGGTTCCCTGTTGACTGTATGTGAAACTATGTTTATAGTTTATCTGTTTCTCTAAATGATGAGCCGCATTTGCCTGTACAGGCTTTGTCATTAAGAAACTTTTACTGACAAACTATTTCAGAAAGAAAAAGAGAGCATATCATTTCCAGACTGCCCGAGTGTGGCAACTTTCACAGTTTACAGGAAACAGCACAACTCGTCTACTGGAACCAACATGGGATTTTGTATCACAACAATCAGATACAGGTTACGCTTCAGTACAGATCATTTAAGTGAAGTGTGGGTGATTTTATCAGTTTGAAGATAAATACTTGTTTCCACCCACTTGAGCGTCTAATGATATTCTAATGTGAAAGTGATTGTAAAACCAAATTAACTGGAAACATTACCACATTTGCAGAACTGAGGAACCTTGTAACAACTCAAAATCCAAACAATGTTACAAACTGTATAGGATATGAACACATGTATACACATTACATGCTAAAACGTGTTAGAAATAACTAGAACCGTCTTCCTGACTTCAGTACAAAAGTTTCTACCGATGAATAACATCAACAAGAAAAGATAAGGAGAAAACGACTACTGTACACGCCAAGGGGGAAAAAGTACAATTTCTATACACATGCCTTCATTTTAGAGGATTAACACGGAGTTATTTAAATTCCTTGAACTTTTGTCGAAAAGTTTTTTGGAAAGTGATAAGCTCCATCACGCCACTTTGGTCACGCCACAAGAAACTTTGTGAACTACAGCCCCCCCAAACACACATAAGTGCGAAAGTTGTCCACACAGTTGCTAAAACAAATAAAAAGCTGTCCCAATAGTTAGAGACTCACATAAACACATACAAATGAGAAAATAGTATTCGTACTAGTTAGTCAGGAGCTCGTTACCGCTATTCATAAACTTTTCCTCAGAAACTTGCTGCACGTCTCCATCGACTCGAAGGACGCAATCAAACAGAAAGACGTCTTTTCGCTATCTGCCTTCGAATAAAACCGCGAAATAGCGATAAAAGCCCCGTTAGGATCCATACTGTCATGTAAACAACCTGCGCCTCTTTGTATGTGGAAAATGAAGTGTAACGTTCAGCGCGTTGCCATGCCTACGCGTTTTCTTATCGTACATCAGTTACGGAAAGTTTTCGAAGTTTGTGTGGAAAGCGCCATTCAGCTTGAAGCATCATTTACGCAAAAACAGTAGCCTACACACTAATGAAACTTTCTACAACTTGAGCTATGCGCCGTTTAGCTACTTTAGCGCGCGGTGCAACCGGTTTACACATAAACAATGCAAATAATAGACGCCTCGCGGCTTAAATGTACAAGAGGAAAAAAACACATTACTGCATTCGGGATATTATATCTTGCGCAAAACGCATTGCAACACAGAACGAAATAGCTGAAAAGAAATGGGAAGGAAAAAGTCATCCAAAAACCTCTTCGTGTGTTTTCTCTCAACTACTGGGAGCTAACAAGTCGCCAATTTCAATTTGCAATTTAGCCTCAAAACCCAAATGGCACGCCGAAATCCGAAGAGCCGTGCTCTTATTTTCACTGCAAATTAGCAACTGATTCATCACCAAATCCCTTCGCCCTTCTCAACATTACATAACATTCTCCCCCTAAAAGCCATCAGGAACTACAGCTAAAATTCACATCGTTCTTCTGCCGTGATCGCAATGCTCATTGATTCGCTTTCTCCTTACCTGTTGATTAAATTGCAATAGTCTTTGCAGTCTGAAAGATGGTGGAGCTTTGGCGTGAGCCATGAAGCGTCTTTGTGTTGTTTGTTTGTTGATCTCGGGGAATGATTTCTTTTTTATGGGGATGTAAGATTGCGAATTGCTCCTGTACACGTGAAATCTTGGGAGACTGTGTTTAATAGTAAAAACGCCTGAGTCTGGGATGGAAAAAAGGAGGTTGGTTTTTGCAGTGATCTCAGTTCTTTATCAGAAATGTTATCGCTTGTCAGGACCTCAGACTCCAAGCATTACGTCAGTTTCAAGACACCAACACTATTAATATCAAGAAGCCCTTGCGGAGGAAAGCGCCACCCTAGAGCGCGCTCTCTTAAAGGGACAGTGACCACTAAAAGAGCTCGAGCACCACTCTGCAATTTCGCCATAGACTGCTGAACAAACCTACTCAGATAAGTCATCTAAACTAGAATCGGTTCTCAACCGGTGATTCGCACTTCTGTTTCGAGCAGAGAAAACAAACAACAACAAAATGCGAAAAGTTTGCGAAAGATTATTTAAATTGTTAGAATAAATAATAGACTACTTAAAAAAAGTATTTAAAAATGTTTATCTATCTATTTATCTATCTTGCTCTTTAGGACAGTTTTGGTTATGAATAGCGAGTGACAACCACATTCTATACAGTAGGACTTGAATTAAGTGTCATAACAAAATTGTAAGTGAGCTGACATGCTGTTGTCTCAAATGAGCTATTATTACTATTTTTGTTGTTTGTCAGTTTGTTTTGTTTTGTTTGTTTTTCTCAGTACCGTCAATCCTTCTTAGGGTATTGAAAAAGAGGCATGGCACAAAACCCTGGCCAAAAAAAATGCATATAAATAAGCATTTGTCTACAGATATTGTGGGGTAAGAACATATTAGTGAATATATTTCTCTCTTTGATTTTTATGTACATGTTTGTTTCTTCAAAACTCCCTCACTGCTCAGCAATGTAGAACTGAAACCAAATAAGTGAAATGAATGAAACACTCTGTCACTCTGTGAACGTTTACTGACAGGTGGTAATTTCTGTGTGGAATAATTAGCAGAACACAGTAGTAGAAGTTTTTGACGACACTTTTGGGAAGTTGACATGTCCTTTGGTGTACTTCGTCTAAAATGACTGTAAACAGCATTTCCTGATTATTCTTGTATAATTATCATATATGC
>JAUMHR010000076.1:11879211-11896821 GCA_032361145.1 Enteromius fasciolatus
AAAATAAACCGAACAAAACTAATTTACACCAATTTATCACTAATATTCTACTAGCTGCTTATAATATTAAATGTGTACAACAATTAACTTAATTGCTAAGAAATACATTAACATTTAGAAAAGCTTTCTCAGCTGTAAAACAGTAATTATTGATTTAGGAAAATGTATTAATTTAAGAAAATATTTTTCAGATGTAGATAAAAATGTAACTACATAACATATATACTTTCCACATTTAAATGAACGGAAAAGGTTTTTCCCTTTTTATGTATTTTCTTGTCCTTGTTATAAAAATAACAAAAATAAACTGGATTTGATTGCTAACATTTACAATATTGGTTTCCTGTGGATTAACATGATTTGAAAATAGCATTGCACGAAAACAGCTGTTTTCCAAGGATACACATATTATGGGTTTTTTTTCTGATGAAGCTAGTAAAGCTGGGCCAATTACACATAGAGAAAAATAAACTCAGATGTGCTCCACCCACTGATTTAAAATATATAATACATATAAAGGCATGTAAACATAATATTTCCATGAATGTTTTTCAGAAGTACCAAAATGCTATACTCCATTCACACTGTAAAAAAAAACCTCCAAAAAAATCATATTTTGGGGATTCCACATGTGTTCTCTGCCATCGTGCCACCATCGTGAGGTATACAGATGAAACCTTTTTAGAGATGAAACCTGAGAAGTGAAGTCAACGTTGTTTATTTCACATAGAGATATCATGCCATGAGGTGGACGTCACTGAAATATTTTTAGTCCTGGTGGTTACATTCTGCTAGACATATTACATACTGCGGAAGTTGGCGCCAATGCTGTCCCCTATCTGAGCTTGATACAGTTTCAGTATAGCCTTTCCTCTGTCCATGCTAACAGCCAGACTCATCATGTGTCATATTTAGAACACCTCATGCGTAAGAGACAGGCCTTCATTGAACTATTGAACGCCTCTTGCAATACAAGTGTTACAATTAAACACACACTTCTACGATATCCGTATTCATCTGTATACAAAGTGACGACATGTGTTTAACAGCAGGCACATCTGTAGGCGATGTACTGCCTTGTATATTACATTTAAAACACTAATCTGAGAAAAGTTAAGGAATAACTTATTTTTAGTGTGTGGGTTTGGTTAGTGGCACCATATATTATTGGCGTAGAGGCTTAAATATCCACCTCTGTAGCGTTTTATGTGCATTTTAATGGTCTTCCCTAATTATTTTATTATGTTATAGTATAATGTAACATTACATTAAAAATCAGTCCTGTTAAACATATTTACTTTTTTCATATTGTTAGAGTTAACTATATACAGTATAATAACATACTAGCGCATATTTATTTTTAGGGTTGAAAAACAGGACAACTTTCAAGTCAAACCGCTTTTTTAATTAAAAATCGATTCCTCAAATGTAGAGTGAACAGAGACTAATGTATTCGAACGAAAACATTTGACGAACAAAAACTGCATTTTTGATTATGAGAAAACATATATATATTATTTTTACAATGTCTTGTACCATTGCAATCCCTAAAGACATCTCCTGTGAGCAGCAGAGTTGCATATGTGGCACAAATGTGATTCAAAAATGGGCAGTTTTCAATTTTACCATTCGGTTCAACCATGCAGCATAAATGGAATTTGCAGACTGTAACTTCTGAATAAAAGGGAAATTTGAACTGGAAGAACAGCTCAAGGTGATTCTTCTACATTACTTTTGCACTCCAAAGAGCAAAACAAGTGATACGTGGAGGGCCAGAATAAAAACAATTTTATACTTGAGTAAAACATTTTTCAGATACATTTCTGCATGAATAATTATATTATATTTTTTCTTTCCTCCAAAAAACAAAAATAGGAGATGGAAGCAAAAAACGTTCAAAGCATCAAATGAATAAGACCTGGCATTTGCATTGAAAATAGAGTCTCTACAACATTTTTTAAATGTTTAAAACAAAATACTCTATAGGAGTAAGTCATGGAGAGCACTGAACAATATTGTAACAAGAAAATAAGGCAAAACAAGAACCAGTTTCTATACATTAGTATTCCCTTATATACATTAGCAGTGTGTCATCACTAATTAGAAGATTAGCTAAAAATATAGATAGTTCAGAGGTGAGAACATTTCCGCAAATAAAATGAGACAGAAGCGTTAATAGAAAGGACAATGTGTGAATTTTTTTGTAAACGATTATGACATTTTTACTGAAAGATGATATTTCTGCACATATAGAGCTCATTAATTTCAGTCAGATAACAAACTGTGTATATGTGCGTGTTTGATTTTTTAATTATTTCTAGAATTAGTTTCGTTACTTGCTGGTTTAGTATTAAGGCGTAATAAGAATTTCTTGCATGGACGTTAGCTGGCATGCACAAATTTGGTCAAACGTTATTAGTATTCTAATCAAATAATGAATTAATAGATCATGCTGGAAAGAGCCTTTGCTTATTGCTTGACCTAAAAAGTTATATTTTTAATTTAGCTTTGGAAAGAATTGTTCATCTAAAAATTACAATTCTCTCCTCTTTCAGTTCAAACCTGTATGACATACTTCACAGAACACAAAAATAATTAATTCTGACTTTGCTGTTTGATCTTTCCCATTCAATTACAATGGAACGGCAGCAAAAACAGTATTATAAAAGTGGTCAATACGACTCATGCGATATATTCCAAGTCTGTACCGGATCAGTGAGTCAGTACGATAAAACTGTATCAGTCTGATTCATGAATGAATCACCAACAAGAGATTTTGTTTTTCACACTAAGTTATGGTTTATTGTTCTATTTGATAATGTTCAGTGCTTTGCTACAATATGTATTGTTAAAAGCGCTATATAAATTAAAGTGACTTGACTTTATTAAAATTGCGTTTTGCATGGTAAATAGTTCTTTTACATTTCTCCTTCTTTCTTCTGTTCCACACAACTTGAGGTCAAATTATTACCTCAGGAGGCCTTTCTCTCCACTGCTTATGGTCTTCAATTAAGTTCCTTCCATATTACTAACAGGCCTATGTGGCCGCACTCCAGTAGTTTCTCTCTCAAAGACTTCCTAATGTAAACCTATGCGACTCCAACCAACATATTGTGCCTCGAAGTGCTCTTTTCTCTCCTTTTTTTTCTCTCTTTCTCTCACCCACTCACAGAAGTTCATACACATCCAGTAGATCTTACCTTCATTACACACACAGAGGCAATAACAGAGGATACTAATGGATTTTGCAGCACTTTAAGTGATGAAAAGTGGCTGTGCATTAAACGTTCGTTCCATCTTGGGAGAAGATGAGCAAGACTTCAAAAGAAAGTAGTAAAATAAATATTTCGAGAGGTTCAGATGTGTAACTGATTGAGCACTATGGAATTCCTCTTAGGTTATCACCAATGCGTGCAGATGAAGGGTTTAATCACCATCTTCTTTTTGATTAGCTAGCAGGTACAGCGTTTCTCTAATGCTATTGAGAGATCTATACGGCCGCCCGGCGATAGATGCTGACAGAGCTTCTTATCTACTGGAATCTGTGACAGTCTGTATCTCCTACTCTTTTCTCAGGAACACAGCGTGCGCACTCATACGAAAGTACAAAGCTTGTCACACAATTTCACGCAATCGTGATTATTCAAAATCTGACTCAATCGTATATATTGCCTATGTATATCTTGAAAATACATCAGGAGATAACAGGATAAGGAAAAGTAGATTGAAAATAAAGAGAGTGAGATTGCTCTACGATTTCGAATAAATATTGAACGTAAAATGCTGTCAAATATATATTTATTAAACTACAGGTGATATTTCTTCCCGTAGCTCAAACAGCATGGCACCAACAACACGTCATGGGTTTGATCCAGAAGAAAAGCAAGAACTGATAAAATGTCTTAAATTTGCTTTGGGTAGTAGCGGATGCCAAATGCATAAATGTAAATTTCTCTCTTGAAGTAGCCTACGTTCTCAGGAGGAATTACATATAGGTAATTATCTTGAAAGATTTGATACATCTTAAATCTTTATCTTAGATTTAATACATAACCTACAGCTATACAAATGTTGTTCCTCAAAAAAACATAATTATTTAACATAAATTAGAAGCAAGCTTAAATTATTTTACATATTTTTTGGTAAGCCATAGACAGAATATTTCTGTAACCTACATCATTAGAGTTAAAAATAAAATAATTAAATAATTAAAAATAAAAAATAAATAATATTTTTTAAGAAGAAGTTCTTTTTGAGTTAATTTTACACATTTTTATTGAGTTGAATAAATCTTTTTTTTATTTTTAAGTTAAATGAACTTACTTTGTTTAGTGAATTTCACTGTTCTGTTTCACAGAACAAGTATTAAAGGTTTCGAAAAGTGATTGGGTAATTAATGCCAAAATCTTCTTTTTTGAGTTAACGTACCACTTTGACTGATCATCAAGCCAGACTGTAGCCAGATTCAGACCAGCTCAGGCTGGTTTAATAAGGTTGAATTAGGCTGTTCAAAGAAAAAAAGGTGAACTCTTTCAAACATACCCCTCTGTTTTTAGTATCACAGGTCATTATTTCTGTGCTCTGCTCAGCTTTATACCTTGTCGGTTTCCTAAACTCCCCCCTCATCCCCGTTCAGCAATAACTTCCTCATTTGTAGCCTGTAGGAGGTAGACCTGCTGCTTTAGTGGCAGATCTGTTTGTAGGAGAAAGAAAGAAGGAAAACAAGAGGAAAAGGTGTGCATGTGTCCCCATTTGCAGCGGTTTCTTTCTCTTGGTTAAGCTGCAGGTGACTCATCATTTCCCACCATGCTAATGATACAGGACTGCTGATATGAACATCCAGCCAGACACATTCATCATCCATGCCGCACCTTCCCTTTAATCATTCGTATGTAAAAAGGCAACGATAAATTACACGTTCATGCAACGGCAACAGATCAAATAAAACACATTAGCCAGGAATTTGTTCAAGTGAATTAATCTTGTTCTCTCTTTAACTATTACTGATTTGCTTTCATTTATATACTTGACCCACAGCGCGCTGTATGGAATAAAATTAAAACCAATAAACAAAGGGAGTGAGCCACCGAAAAGAAAGTTATTCAGTCAAGGACAGCACTGGTCGATTTGTTTCTGGCATTGCACCAGTAACAATAAAGAAGTGATTTGCTGCATTTATGACTGCAATAGCAACATGTGCATCAAGGCATTTCAAATACCTGCATATATAGTTTTTACAGCAAAAAGGTCAGTGACTCGACTTACTGATTTGCAGTAAAGGACGAGAGATGACAGTGCAACTGAGAGTCTGAGTCATACTTCCTGTTATTGTGGTGGTGGTCTCATATCAAAATGATCACTCAAAAATGAGATTTAAGTCTTTATGTTTATTCCAAACCTGTATGACTGTATTTGAACCTGAACTTGTGTGTGTCTAAACATTGAGCCAATCTCCCCAAAAATTCACATCAACTCATATTAACTGATACTGATTTTAAACAACAGCTCAACAAACAAGAAGTTCATATTAAGTAACCTACATTTAAACCATCTTGCTCCAATTTTTTCAAACGAAGCCAAAACAGTTCCCAAAAACACATACTACTGGTGTTTTGCTCCTGACTGAATCATTGTTTCAATGAAACAGGAATCAGACTGATTCCTAATGGCTCGCTCATTAAAAACTGTCACTTTTCGCCATCTACTAATGTAACTATGTGACTTGCAGAAATAGTCACAATCAGTGTTGCCAAATTTGTGGTTTTCCTACAGAATTGGGCTACTTTAACATCGTTGCCGTGAGTTGTTTTCATGTCCGCGGGTTAAAGAAACCCTAATAACGTGATATTTAGCCCCTGGAGTGCTAATTTTACATGTGGAACCCCGCCAAAAAAAGATTATTTCCCCAGAAAAGCAATTTTTACCAGAAGACGCCCTTGAAATGCAAAGGGGCTAGTTTGGGGTTAGTTTTGAATAGCAATTGGGTGGGATTTGTTGTGAAAACCTGGCAACCATGGTCAGAATCCACAATTACGTGAATTCCTGAATTCGGAAAAGTGTACCTTTCTTAATATTTTGTATTCCACTGAACTGCTTCCATTGTTTTTCTATGTTGACACACATGACATAATGTTATAAAAACGTTATAAAATTTGTTTACCTTGCATCACACATTTTTAAAAGCAAAATGCGTTTTGTAAACGGCCCCTAAACACATTACTAGTAATCTGAATTTAGTCTTTAAGGCACTATTTGTTTTTAATTATACTGTTTATTCTTATTCTTCTTTATCTGCATTACTGCAATAGAGCGTTAAACAAAAATTCCCTGCTCGACCAATCAAATTCAAGGACCAGAGATTTGTTTGTGATTACAGTATTTAGGATATACATGTTTTCTATTACTTCTGAAGGTCTGTCAATGGAAAAATATACATATATGTGTTTTTGTAGGAGACCAGATGGTGTATTTACAGCATCTACCAGCAGGGGCTAACAGGTCCATGCTAAGTAGCTAAACCTTGACCCCTTTACAGTAACACACTTGCAGAGCCAGGCAGCATGAGAATCCTGATCAGTGGCAGAGGCACACGTCTGTGCTAATGTACAAAATATGCTCTTAGCCGCCTGCTGCACACGATGAAGCTGAGAAGGGAATTGGAGGGCGTCTTAAGTAGCTGCTAGGCCAGCGATGCAAGACCCTTTCCAACAGTAACCGAGTTAGAGAGGTGATCTGGGACAACTGATATGCCCTCTGATAATTCTCAGCATTACAAGCCATTCTCTCCCCAATTGCTCTCTATCAGTGAAAAGAGAGGGGACTTTTATGCTAAATAAAAATGGTCAGGGAGAGCCAAGATGCATTTAAAATGACATAGTCAATTTTAAAACTAAAGTGTGCGATTTTCTTCTGTTAAAATGCGCATTTCAACTTAATATTCAGAGACACCAATAAGTAGACTGATTTCTCCTAAAATTGTAAAAAATGTTTCTTTAGTGTTAGCTTTAAGTATTTAAATATTAAAATCTCTCTATTTTATTTTATTGATTTATGGAACTGCCATTAGAAAATTTGTTTATGCTAAACATTTCCTCATCTTAAAAATAAAACTCCTTTATTATCAAGGATAAATAATAAAAAATGTATTTTCTATTATTGTACCTATAATATTGTCATAAAATAACCCACAATGTACAGACTCTACTCTAACAGTGTGTTTGTGGAATAAATCTCTTGCTTTGTTTATACAGCATCCCAAATCTTTTTTTTTTCTGATTATTTTTGTCATCTAAACATCAAAAAACACTCCTGAACATTGATTTTTACAATTCAATCCCATCCATATTCAAGGACAGTTTGAAATCAGTTTCAATTCAAATCAGATTTATGGAGATGCATTTCATACAAGCCAGTCAGAATTCAAGTGCTTTATTGTCACTGTGCGTGACACACATTTGACGTCATACACTTCACACAATAATTATGAAGGCACACACAACAAAGCAACAAAATCCCTCCACCCTGTCCCACATTCGATCGTGATGTAAACAGAGGACAGATTTCCTGCTCGCTGCACCCAATAGCTTTCACTTGAAAGAACAACCAATATGCATATTTGTCATAAAATGACTTCTCTGCCCTTGAACACACAGATATGATTTCCTCACTAGCCAGCAACATTGCGGACAAACATCAGATTTGAAAAACTGAAAAATAATCAGCCCTGTCGCACAGCCCCCGGGGGACAAAAACAACTTCGAGGGACATGTCAGAAACTTTTCTTTAACAATAACATTTACAGCATCTGCTGCTTCCTGTCACCTGCAGACAGGCTGTTTTTTTTATTCTGGAGGAAGGAAGGATTTTACCTCTTGGCCTGAGCAGACAAAGGCTATTACACATATATTTCACACAGATTTGTCTGCAGAAACATCCTCTATCCTCCATTTATTGTGTGCGTCATCGCCCAGATTGTTTCTTCTTATCATTTCATTTGATAGAAAGTATCAACTGCTGATGTTCTGAAGTGATTTACTTGTTACTCCTAACCCCAATCTACTTTTTATGTCACCTGTTATTGGCTGAAGCCCACCGCCCAGGTGATTGATTTGTGCGCTAGCCTACCCAGTCAGTGCTCTCAGCGCTCACTCTCCTCTCAATGGCCAGAGATTTCCCCAGAGGCAGTTTCAGACTCTTCGACTGGCCGCTTGAATATTCCTCATTGCTGTAATTGAAACAGGTTTTCTTGGCCTGCCTCCATTAAATCATGTCTGAGTGAATTCCTTTGTTCTTTGATCCCTGCAATTAGCTCCAGTACTTCATGTCCTGTCAGGAGGTGGAGAATTATTTGATGTCTCACTCTGCCTTCGCCCGCTTCTGTATTGGTCTTGCGGGCGGTTTTGCCCTCTTTTCCGCTTTCACCGTTAGCTCTGCGTCTCAGAAGGTAATAGGAAAGAAACGAAACATGGGCTCATTTTCCAGGCAGGGCGATTGGAAGAAATATCATCTTTGCAGTGAGTGCCAGTGACTGAGCACAAAATGGATGCTATCCAGTATCAATCACAGGCCACGTTCGAGAGGGAGAATTGCCATCATCAATGTTATATAATGCAGTGCGGCACATCGATGCAAAGCGATTTATGCTCTGTGGTATAGGTAGATATATGAACTGTGGTATAGGATGCAGCAGTAATGCATTGGTCACTGACACAAAAGAGTGTCTACAGGAAGAAAGAAAAGGAAAAATGTGTTTCAATTGTGCTAGTTTTCAGAGGATTGCTTAACTTTGTTGTTGGTTTCATATGATTTTGAAAATCACGATTAACTTATTTACTCATTATAAGTTGCTGGGGTAGCCTATATTTGTCGCAATGTATAAGGGTCAAAATTATAGATTTTTCTTTTATGCGACAAATCAGTAGGATATAAGTAAAGATCATGTTCCATTAAGATATTTTGTACATTTCTTACCATAAATATGTAAATCATTAAGGTGACTTTCTCAATATTTAGATTTTTTTTTTTTGCATATGTAAGGAAATATGTTATTCAAATATTCCCTATCCTTTTTTCTAAGAAATAATAATAAAAGATTATGCCAAACTATGTAATATTATTTTCTTTTTATTAATTACATTATTTTTTCATGACTTTGCCTCCAAAAACAAAAAAAACATTCAAGCGTGTATTCAAGCGGTTGCATTTTTAATGTATTTTTAAATAAATGACCAGATGAGCTTTGTGTCATTGACCCATGTGTCATAGATCTGCAAGGCTGGCAGACATCAAAAAGACAATGTAATCTCCCAGAGAAGAAGGGGGGGGAGCTTGCGGAAATGTCTCCTGCACAGCTGTAGCAGGCGGGCATGCGGCCAAGCCAAATATGCAGACCTGCCAAAGTGAATTACGCCCATGAAGCGGAGAATTGTCTTTGCTAGTCCCGCTAGTTACTTGGTCAAAGCATAATTGATTTGAGGCGGGAGGACCTGATTGTTTCGAAAAACACTCAACCACACAACCAGAATGAATCATAAATTCAGTGTTTCACGCGGTGATACTTCTCCCACATTCAGCAGATAAGGACAGAAACGTTGAAACAAACGACACGTTACTTAATGGAAGTTATCTTGATGAATATCTCGCAGAGCTCAGAGACTTTAAGCGCGTTCTGAGACGCATCTCTTCTGATCTATGGGCGTTTTCTGAGGCGACGCATACGGGTGGCTGCCAGAATCGTCCGCTGGCAGACAGGCCAATCGCTCTGAGGAAGCGCCGCATCTGACAAACCCCGCTGACTTATCTCTGCTATGGCTCTTCCCCTCCCTTCAAAACACTGGAGATGGATTTTCTGTTTTTAAGAGCTGTGGTCACAGTAAGGCAATACTCTCAGGCACGCAGAGCCTAGCCGCTAGTCACGTCTGCCCTGCTCGCAAATGCAGTTCAATCTTTTGAGACCCTACTGGAAAACTGAACGCAGCCAATTAAAGAGAACACAGGGAGGAGATGGCAAAACCTCATCAAACAAGGGCCGTTCAAAGTCGGGTATTAAAATTTAAAAGAACAGAGCGAGGTGGGGATGTCCGCACATGAAAAGGCAGCGGGAAACAACAACAACAATGAGAAAAAAAGGCCGATATTTGTTCCCATAAACGCTGAGCCGTCTTCGCACGCCCCGCGTGGACCGGCTGGTCACGGTCGTAGCTATTCCCAGCTAATGTCTTTTACAGCGCGCTTCTCGCTGGCCTGTTTGAACCTGCATTGTTATGGGCTGGCAGGCCACAGGCTTCATGAGAGGGCCGACTGATGTCTCTGTGGTCAGTCTGTCTGACCGGGAAGCCCTCTTTTTTAGATTTAGGAGCGGGCTGACTCAAACTTGGCACGCATCAACAACCCACAACTTTCCAGCCTAAGGCGACAGAGCTGACCACTACAGCGTTTGCTCGGTCACAGCAGAGCCAGTGGTAGCCGTTTGGTGACCGAATGGTGTACTCGACACAGTGTCGCTGTTGTAATAATTACAGTCCGGCAGTTTGTTCGGGGACGGAGAATGATAAAGTTATAAAAGGTCCTGAGATTACATTTTTTATTCATTTGCTAGTCATTTCAAAAGGCATGTACTAAACTCCTTTATCTCGCAAAGAAAGAGGCGGAACTGAACTGAAGGAACTGAAGCCACAAGATAATAAGTCATTTAATTGTTCAGAACATTGGATGACTCAAAAATACATACAAGAATCAAGATTAACCGTTAATACTGAAGAAGCCTGTATGACCTTCACAAACCTGTCACAACAGTATATATATTAATATCGATCAAATAATCAAATAATATTTAAAAAAAGTTTTTTCTAATTTTTTACAAATATAATTTTTTAAACAATGCATATTAAAACTTAAAAATAAACCTTTTAGCTTAATTCATTTTTATAATGCACTTTGGTGAAGATTGGAAGTCTAGAACAAAAGTAGCTCAAATACAATGCAAATGCAAAAGACAGCTGAATAGTGTATGTATATACAGTATATATATATAAACAATAAAATAATGATAAAAAGTAAATTGTGACCTTTAAAAAGTATCACCTCCACTCTGAAAACCACTCTTTAAATGATAATTCTATCATTAATTACACACCCTCATGTCGTTCCAAACCTATAAGGCCTCCGTCTATCTTGGAAACACAAATTAAGATATTTTTGATAATATCAGAGAGCCTTCTGACCCTCCATAGACCGTAATATAACTGAAGTGATCACAGGTCCAGAAATGTAGCAAAAACCTTGTTAAAATGTAACATCAATGGATTAACTTCACTTCTGGATCTGGGATCATTTCAGTTGTATTGCTGTCTATGGAGGGACAGTGTTCCAAAGATGAACGAAAACCCTTATGGGTTTGGAATGACATGAGGGTGAGTAATTAATGACATCATTTCCATTTTAAATTTCTTTTCTCTTTTTTTATTTGATTAACCTTGTAATGTTTAATCAAAATGTCATACATTTCTGTTAAAACAAAAGACTTCAGATCTGTTGCTACTTCCATTTTATTAACCAGGCTGGTTTAGCTGATCTGTCAGTTAGCTGGCTGCCAAAGCAACTCATGCTGGTTAAGCAGGTTACAAAGTTTGGAAGCATAGTGGATTGCAAAATGTCTCTGTGGGTCTTTTTTTATCTTCCCATGTCCTTGATTAGCATGACTTCTCTGGGCTTGTTTGGCAAATCAGCCTCCAATGAGATGGATTATGAATAGCTCTGATCTACATTCAGCATGTGAAGAATGAGCGCTCAGGTCTGGTCACCAGTAAAGAGTAATGAACTGTACATACCAGTGGAGCAGTAGGCTGCCCCAGGGATACTTTCACGGAGGGATGGGTTGCAGAAAAAGCCGATGACAGCGTTTCACTGAGGAAAATATGCTTGTTGATTGCAAAATAATCCAGAGCAGATGAAGCGGCAAATTTTCAACTCCTTTAACATTTATCAAACACACAGCCATGTGTCTTGAGCCTTCCTCCTGTCTCAAACACACCCGGCGCTCCAGCGGAGGGATTCACCTGCATTTACACTGCTGTTAGAGAACCAGTTTATAGTAAAGTATACAGCTGCATTAGATCAGTGCAGTATCTTTCAGCAGGAAAATAACCGATGCATTCCTTTTCACTAAAAAGTACTGCATCGAACATTCACCAAAATCAGGACAAACTTTTTCTTGTTTTCAAACTTTGTGCTGCAAGAGACATAAAGGCATTGATACACACTATAATTCAAAAGTAAAAAAAAAAAAAATCATAATTTTAAGCAAGTATGCACTAAATTGATTAATAATAACAAAAAAGGAAATTTATAATAAAGATTCACATTTCTAATTAATCTTAAAAATCCTGAAAAAATGCACTATGATTTCCAAAACATTTGAAATCAAATAATGATAAAATAAATTATGCAACACAAATTTTAATTATGAAAATTATAATAAATGTTTCAATGTTTCAGCCTATTAATGATTTGTGAAGGATCATGTGAATGGCTGCAAAAAAATTAACTATTAAAAATATTTAACTATAACAACTGTAATATTTTTCTGTTATTTTAAAATTGTAATAATACTTTATATTATGAGGAAGAAAATATTAAATGATTTATTATTATACAACATAATTATTTCTATTATAACTAGGTGCATTTTTAAACTACTTTAAACTACATGATCAGTATTTATGAAATTTATTGAAATTAACTAATTAATTGATTAATTAATTTATTTATTTATTAACTTTTTTTTTGCATTTTAAGTGCAAATATAAGTTGGACAGCCCAAAAGAAAATAGGACAATATACTTGCAGACCCCTGTGAACCCCCACTGACCTAAAATACCACCAATCCAAGACCTGAAGTAATCAGTAATATGCCTCTCTATTATAAAACCCAGACAAGTGTCATAGCATAATGTCCATCGTTCGAAACATGCCATGCTTTAAGTAATTTCTACCCATATCAGGTTGATGTCATCTTTTATCAGTTTATCTACCAGGGGATCAATAGCCTGAACTAAACAGTGTTTGAACTTGAATGACTGTAGACTTAAATAAATGAATGAATCAATAGCAAACAAGATATCGAACAACCATCCGCTTAAGATTCATTCCACATCCCAAGATCTTAAGCAATCTAAGGATCGTAAGCAATCTAACTCATGTACTTACAGGGTCAAAGCATGGATTAATACAGCCTTGTATCTATGAACATGCCCAAAAGATGATCAGAAATGAAAAGGGACATTTTCCCCAAACGCATTTCCTTTATGAATTTATACATCGAGATACCCTAGTGAAAACATAGCAGTGAATAAAGTATCTCAGACAAGAGAGACTTGAGGAACTGTGATGTTTTCATTTATAAATTTTGATTTGCTACATAATCAGGCTATTTTATGAGCCAGACATCAATCTGAGATGTTGCCTCAAGCTGTTGAGGGAGGACGAGTAATTTATACATCATTTGTAGATTTTGATGGCAAAAGCTTTGGGATTCATTTCGTCTCACGTAGGTAAACATACACAGCTCATTTTTTCAACACCTGCTCTCTCATATATTTTGGTTTTCAAAATGTTTGTACCAGTGACCCTTTTCCACAACACCGTAAGTGGGTTTTATTCATTAAAAAACTGTTGCTTTTAAGAGGTCCAGCTTGGACACTTAAGAACAACATGCTCTCAGTCCTCTCAAAAGGCCATTTTCAAACCAAACAGAGACGGGTGGTCACCTTTTACTTTTTTAAAGAAATGTGTTGCTATATATGTCCTCACTTCCCCATTGAAAACAACATGGTTTCACTACATTGTAAAAAAAAATGTATTGGAGTATATTTCATTAAATGTGTTATTTGCCATTTCTTAGTAATGGTTGGAGAAACTGACCAACTATTAATGAGTTCTATTGAGAGTTAGAAATAAAGTGCATTTATAATCAAAGGAAACCAATGAAACGCTCCAGATTCTTGGGCTGCTGAATCACTGTTTTTGCATTACCTAACTGAATAAACAATCACAGCAGTCTTTCCAAACAGTTTAGAGAAGAAAATACAATAATGCTATAATGGACAGACACTACAGTGCATAGTAACCCACGTTTGATTAACAACCAGCTAAGCCACAAGCACTAACCATCTTAGACTTAATCGCATTCAAAAATATGTGTGTGTGCTGTGTATATTTATTAAGTATATATAAATACACACACTTGCATGTATACATTTCAGAAAAATATCTTATGCTTATATATTAACTATATTAATTTATAATATAAATGATATGTAAATATAGACGGTAAATACATGTGAATATTTTAAAATATATATACTGTATGTGTATAATGTCTATTTAGTATGCGATTAATCGCAATGAATCATTTGACAGCACTACATAGAATACTTTTAAAATTCATTTTGAAGCTGATTGAATATATAATAATGACAAATATGTTCTTTTGTAATAACACACAATATGGCTTTATAGCTCAATTTAAAATATCAAAGGTGATTCATCCATCCATCAAACGTTCTTCAAGCTGCTTTGAATTGTAAAGCGGGTTTGTTATATTTACAGATAAACATAATTTCATCCTTTGAGCTAAATGGCTCCTTTTCATCTTCAAATGTATATGTATGTTTGAGAGCAGACACTGATGAATGGTTTAGCAGGGCATTTGTAACTCACAGGAGCACGGAGTGAGGCTGGGGCCTCTTCAGAGCAAATTCCAGCAAGGTTCACAAACTGTCATTAACTTCATCCATCTCTGCCCATTCGCTGCGACCCACCATTGCAAGCAGTCACGACAACAATGCCAATGTGGCTTTCCCATAAAATGACATAAAACAGAGAAAAAGCGAGGGAGGGAGAAAGAAGAGGGAAAAAAGACATAGCGGGCCTCGAATTACAGGCCCAGAGCAAAACTGATTGTGCTCAGATCTAAAGGGAGCTTGAGGCCAAACTTCATCTTTAACTTATTATGTATCCAAGAGGAAAACCACATCTCAGAATGCCAATGTTGGGCTCTGACATTTGCTTCTGTCTTTATTTACATTCTAGCTTTGACGAAGAAAAAAAAAAAAAAGAAATCTTTTGCAGGCAATCCAGTTTCCCACTACAGTTTAAATGTAAAGAGCCTAAGACATGGAATCCAGAAATCAATAATAACAATTTACAAAACAACAATTTTAGACAGACTCTGTGGCATTTGCTCTGCGCGCAGCATCAAAACTGATTAATTTTTTCATATCTTGATCAATACAGCGGCCTGTGGATAATGTATCTCAAATTCAAGCACAGCTTTTGTGAGCTTTAAAGTAAATCCAAAATTATCATCAAACTATGACATTGTTTATTTATTTATTTAAATAAACTATTTGTAAATAAATGTATTTATTTACGCATTTACTATATGCATAAGTTGATTGTTTATGCCTTTAACAATACAGTGAGCTGTAGATAATGCATATCAAATTTAAACAAATTCATTTATTTATTATGTAATTTATTCGTTTGATTTTAAATATTAATTTTAATTCTGAATCATAATCAACATAGCAGTCAAATTCAGATGCTTTTAAAAGATTAAATTATTTCAAACTATTGATTGACTGACTGATAAATAAATAAATGATAGATTTTATTTTATACATAACTATTCCTTGCTTTATTTCTAAATAAATAACCACATTTATTTGCATATTTACATCAATTAAATTAGTCAGTGTAACTTAAAACTATTATATTGATTTATTAACATCAATAAAAAAACCTTCATGATGTAAATAAATCAATTTATTGAAATTTCATTTACATTTTCTGTGTTGAACAATACAGCAGGCTGTAGATCGTTGAAATCCAGAGAGCAACTTCAGAGACTTCTGAGAGCTCAGACCCAAAACGGTTAGCATTCAGCCAGTGTAACTTAAAACTATGACAATTCCCTCTGCAAAATAATCCAATTTTCATGCATTCTCTTCTCATAAGGGTTAATAGGTCCCGCTTGGATGTAATTGCAAAGCAACGGCGATCCACTCGAATGCAGAGAGAGTACAGTGGGGAAGAGAGTGCTGGCAGTTATTTGATTACAGCTTTCAAATATGAATCAAAGCCCATTTACCTATTCACCACCTAATGGAGGAAAGCACTGCTTCATTCAGAGCTAAACAAAGAGCGCTGCGGAGTTCGTCCTCTTGTGTAATGACACACTCGACGAACCTCTGAGAGACTCATTTAACCTCACGAGTCAAATGAATACATCCTGCCCGGTCAAACCTGCAATAATTGTATGCATATAACCAAAATGATAGTGAACGTATATTGCATCATCTGCAGCGATATTATAGTGGTATCCAGACCAAACAGTCTCCATTTTGTAATCTCGCTAATGTGGCCTCTAACCGCAAATGAAGTAGGTGAGCGCTCACTGAAGCTCATGAGGTAATTTTGCCTCCTGAATAGCACAGAAAGATTTATTCCTTCTTTCGTGACTATACGCTTTCCAACCCTGAGTTGAGATGGATTAACCCACGCGTTGGAAAGTGTGAAGTCATTAGGAAATGCCCAGTTTTCTCTGCTAATGACTGGAGGAGTAAAACCCAGCGGTTTTGGGCTAACACAAGGGCTTGCTGTCTCTCCGACTCGGGCTGCTCGTGCCAAACAAAATAGCCTCGCTTTCTGAGGCGAGACGCACCGAGCGCCCGTCCCGCAGACTCATTTGGAAAGGAGAGTGTAATTGTGTCAGAATTTTTAGGCCTCATATTATGCAAATTGCAGCCGCTGAGACCGTGGGACGTCAGTACGAGCAGCCATTTTGATTGCTGAGGACGCATAAGAAATATGGTCGGCAGATCCCTTAGACTTTCCATGAAAAGGTTTTATTTGCCAGTTATGTATGAGCATGTGTGAAAAGAGCACAATACAGTCAGTGTTCGATTTTTCTGAATGTTCCCGATTAGTGAATAAACATGAAACCCACTGACAACTAATTGCACTTCATTGACCTCTTGGTAGGAGGCAGCACTGTGTTCAATAAGCTCAAAGAGCGTAAGCTGTTTGCACAGGAAGACAAACCCTGATAAGTGTTTTTGTCGTTAGTGTGAATGTTTCTCAATGTGTGTGTGAGTAATGCCATAGAAAAGAGTCATTTTCTCTATATCAACTGCATTTTGCTATAGACTTGCTACTATAGTCACAAATTTAAATTACAATTTCATTTCATTTAAAAAGACAATCTGATGAAAAATAAAATCTCTTTTAAAGGTTGCCGGTTGTCCCAGGATGTCTAATATAATCTTCTATAGTAAATGCATTTTCCATGCCTGTTGTTATGTTTTAAAAAGATAACATTTTGAGGATAAAAATTGTTAAAAAAAAATAAATTATAATAATAATAAAAAAATAAAAAAATAAATATATATATATATACGTCTCTCGCTCCGTCTATCCTCAAAAATGTATCTTTTATATTTTATATTATAGGTAGGTAGGTAGGTACAGTAGGTAGATAGATAGATAGATAGATAGAGAGATAGATAGATAGATAGATAGATAGATAGATAGATAGATAGATAGATAGAT
>JAUMHR010000076.1:11918545-11934030 GCA_032361145.1 Enteromius fasciolatus
CTTGCACTGCACTTTTTTACCAGAACGGTTGGTGTGTGTGAAATACTGTTTGGAAACATGATAGATGAAAGAAAAAACGTTTTCTTCAGAATCTTCAGATTGTGTTGGGTAAATATAATTTTTATTCAAAAACATTCCAAATAAGTGAAATTATTATCATTACACTATTTACAAAATATATGTAAATCCAAAAATTTTAACATGCAAGAAATTAATGATTATTAATTGGTTTTTTTCTCTTGTAGATATATTGCACTGTATGCTGTTAATTCCTGTGAGGTAAAATGCTTTGCTTTGTCTAGTTCACTTTTTTAAAACAGCAGTCTACTATTTTCGCAAATCCGTTACAGCAAACAATAATTGTGCCTTTCTAAACATCCTAAGTCCTTGTTTCTGCGACAGCATGATTCAATTTTGCAAGCACATTACTCCATAATTTCATTTTTGTTCGAGCGATCCACTCAGCTCCACATATGTTTCTTCAATTTGATTATTTCAAACAATAAATAATAAGCACAGGAAGACCAAAGATGGCAAGTCCACATGGCAAATGATGAAGCAATTATATTTGTTTGCAGATATCCTCACGATACGTGCCTCTGCAAACATGACTCAGTCACAAGACAAAATGATAAAGACATCTCATGAAGATCAATTTAGCTAAGCAGTTTAATGCAGTTTTATTTTTTTTAAATTAAATTAATTTTAAAAAGTTAAATTAAACTATACAAAAATATTATAAAATGTAATAAAATCTAAAAAAAGAAAATGTATAATAGTAAAAAATCAAATATATATATATATATATGTGTGTGTGTGTGTGTTTGAGCAACAAAAGGAAAAAAAAAACATTAAATTGTTTTCCCCTTGCTCTGCACGACCCATCAAAACAGACATAGGACGAATTTTTGGGCTGCGATCCAACCACTGCCCTAAATCTCTATAAGCGCGGTAAAGCAATGACATCACCCCACTTCCTGTGCAAATGACCAGCACTTCCTTTAATGGGCCAGATATCTTATATCGAAATGCATGAGAGCTGCTATGATCCGATGGGTGAGCTGAGCCACTGTAATAGCTTGTTTCCTCATGTGATCCCACATGACAGTAAGGATGGGAAAATTCCCTCAGGGCTCCCCTCTCTCATGTGGATGTTGGGTGTAATCTCTTCATCTGGATGTGTCAGTGACGTACAGTAAGACGTGTCGTGAAAGCCCTGAACACTGCAGAGTTAAAAAAAAAGCTACATTTCGAAAAGCTTTGTGTGGATAAATCCGTAGATGATGGGTTCTAGTCGCCAATTGAAAGGTATTTTCCCCGTTGATACCACTTCTCTCATGCGCACACACACTCTGAGATGAAACGGCAAGTAAAGCTCTGAGTGAAATAGTCTTGTCTATATCTTTGACATGGTAAGTTATTTAGTGACACATCTTACCGTACCCACTGCGAGCACAGAAAAACGTGCTTCTAAATCTCTCCGTTTGACATCTAGAAAGCGAGGGAGACTTTGCCTCAGGAAACTTGGGATGGAGAACTGAAGGAAAATTCTATTTTGGTTCTTCCAAAAAGGGGAGTTTGCAAAACAGAGACAGTAAGATACTGTGTGCAATAAAAACCCAGAGGAATTCTGGTCAAACATTGTTCCATTCTGTTTAATTATCCACAAAACGACAATGCCACTGGCTTATTTAGTTTTATGCTACAAAATCGGATAAATTCTATATTGCAGTGAATTAAACGCTCCTAAAGGAAGAGTTTTCTATAAAAATTCCCTCTCTCATATGCGGTCTTCAATAGACAGTTAACGTTAAGTTTTGACCAATTCAGCTTCAACCAAATATTATAACAACAGCTGACAGCCAAAGGAAACAATACCTAACCAGCCTCCAACGGGGTTAGCAACACTTCCAAATTCTCCACAGTTGAACAAATAGTCTACTAGTTGGTCTGGGCCTGCTGTGCTTCTGTCTGCTCAGATTACCAGCTCAAGAGTCAGTAAGGCATGACCCATCTGTTCAGTTTTACTGACCCCAGAACTGTAGTTAACGGAGACGTTGTCTGTCTGACTGCAATTCTTTCACACCACAGAGACTGTCAAAAAAACTATGGAGTATTTATAGCACCCCCATGTGGACAAATTATTGCTCTGCTATTCTTAAGAAACATCAGCGTCTGCGTATTTCCTTTATCACTTCAGGACTTCAAAGAAGATTAAACGGAAGCGAGTTCAAATTGACATTGATTGTAGTGGTGCATCATAAACGTTATTTTCCTGAATGAACCAGACTAGAGGAATAACAAAACCAGTTGCCTGAAGTGAAGATCTTTCATAATGACAGCTAAAGGAACATAAAAGAATAAAAGCAGTTATTATCGTCTGATCTAGTCAAAATAAATAATCGCATACACTGAAATTGTTTCAAAATACATCATATAGTAGCTTCGGGGGTCTCCTGAGGGAAGCGTATAGCTGCAGGGAAATTGAGCTAATTCTTCATTACATTTTTCATACTGTCAAAGCAATGATTTCCTACTGTTTCGTTGAATTATCAGTACATGTGATGCTACTGTAAAAAATCTGAACCTATTTTCTAAACCAGGCTCCACGTTTATAAGGCAATCTGCTTAACACACACACACACACACACACATAAAACAACACTTGTTTCCTAACACAGCAAGTACCTTTGAGTTCTATAGCTTTTTTTAATATTCATTTTATTTATTATATAGATAAGATATTTATAAAATGTATACATTTTATTTAGAATATAAATGACAAAATAATCATTCATGTTATTGTCTATGCCCTATTATTAACCTAATTTCCATTTATCGTTATGTTTATAAAATTGTGTGAAGATGTTTAAGCTGTTTTGTTCATGCGTTTTCATTTTTTGCTCTCCTTGTGGGGACATTTGGTCCCCATAATGTAAGCAAACAAGCCTTTGAGGGAACTTTAAAGCATGGAAAATCAAGCTAAACGTTCCCCTGCCAAACGGTTGATGTTACGGCAAGTGTTATTTGTGGATCAATGGCAGCCCTTCATAAAGTACAGTAGAAAAGTCTGTATTTGTACAGTATGTTACATAAAGGAGGAAGGCGACAGGTAGCAGTTCGGTGCCTCTGTTTATTTACTTTCCAGACTTGAAGATTAATAGTTCATTTATTCATATGACTTTGAATGCAGAACATCCACTGACTTCTCTCTCAAGTAGCGATTTGTCAGTAGAGTTATGGTAATACAAATCGATTACTATAACTAATAATATATGCTAAACATCATGATAGGCTCTGCAGGCTCTAAACGTGAGACTGAGATCAGGTGGAACTGGAATGATACATATAAAGCAATCAACTGAAACGTATACGACATCATCTGATTGCAATCAGCCACCGAATTGTGATTGTAATAAATTGTTGATTCGTTCATGTGTTTTTGATTCATTCTCTAGCTTTATTTTTTCTCATCAAAAAAGCTATTCACTGAGACATTTTTTAACCAGCACTGTGCATGAACGATGGGTTTTTTAAGACATACGAGAATATATCACCTCTTACAAACATGTGCGGCTGCTAAGTGGAACACCTTAGAAAACGTGATTAATTATCAAACTAAAAAAATTGCTGAATAAATCAGCAAACACCCTAAATGTGAGTAAACTCTACAAAACTTACAGTGCACAATAAGGACAATATGGGAAAACAAAACGGACATAATATGCTTTCGATATATTGTGTGGAGTTCTTGGTCCCGGCGGTGGAGGTAAGTCCAAATCATTAAAATGGAACAGTGGCTATAACACACCGTAACCAACACAGAACTACGTTTTTTCCCCCTTGTCAGAGACGCTGAGCTCGAGCGTATCATATAATGTACAAGGTGTGCTTTTATACCCTGGCAAGGATGCAAAAATAACAATCTCTCAGGTTCGACTGAGCCTAATCACATTGCTCATTGGCATGTTCCAATGTTTCCTCATAGGAGAGCAGCTGAAATAAATGAGCGACATTCAGTTCTATGTTTAGGAAGGGGGAAAAAACCCCTTCTAAATGCAGTATCTACCCCTTCTAAAGGCAGGACTATAGCCGGAGAGTCAGGTCTGTAATGCACTTACAGTCAGGGGTTCATCGCTCAATCTGTGATGAAGGGATGCAGGAGTGTGTCCAAAACCATGTGCTGGATCCATTACCTGCAAGGAGGCCCACACCACACAAGGGATGAGTAATATATTCCTATACATCGCTGTATATATTATGTATTTCCTGGCAATGGCACTTCATTGCCAGTATAATAAACATATTATTCTATCCAGCGTAGACAACTGTACTACTATTCAGTTGGCTTTTTTTACAGTCACAGCAGCTGCTGGTTTTGATTTGATGATGGAGTCCACATATATGTAACATATGGGCAACAGGTTTGCAGTGTTCCAGTTTGGATTTATTAATAAAATCATCGCAGCAGTTTTCTTCATATTAACAGGCACAAGACAAAAGCCTGACAGGAGGGTTGAGAGGCGATGTGTAACTGCATTTGCAAACAGATGCTGAAGAGCTTTCAGTACCTTTGCAGCTGTGGTCCTTTTAAACTTGTGAAAGTAAGCTTTTTTTAACGCATTTCCTATTTTTCTGAGCTTTAAATCAAGTACTAAATCATGATTTCATAAAGTCATTTGTCATCAAGTTTGCACAGGTGTCCTAGCAGAGTTACTACTGATGTGGTTTATCCCATTAAGCATGTACCGCTAACATGAAAGTTAGTTTTTGGATCCTTTAAATTGATCAAGGTAATAGTGAAGTAATTAAGTCAGTTTTAGAGCCAGACCGATTTATCGACAGGCCAATATTATCAGCCAATATTAGGCATTTTCCTAATTTTCCATAAATCAGTATCGTCATTTATAATGGCGATAAACGAATATTTCAAAAATAAAATAAAAACGGACGAAACACCCTTACTTTTAACTTTGATTTGGTTGTTGTTGTTATTGTGTTTTTGTTCAGAGGAACAGTTTTTAACATTAAACACGTTTCTTAAACACTAATTAGCTTATTATAATAATTTTTGAAGGATTACGTGACTGTGAAAGCCGAATGAATGACTGTTGAAAACTTATCTTTTTTCCCTTTTTTTATTGCAATAAAATCACAATATTACTTTTTTTACTAAATATTTGTTAAAATAAAAGCAGTCTTGGTGAGCACAATATTCTTCTTTTAACAAAAATCTTATCAAACTTGTGTGTGTGCATACTATATTTCTTATTTTCATATTTTAACATAAATCTGTATCTAATTACATTCATTTTTAAATATGACTTAAGTGTAGTACATTAACTTTTGAAGAAATGCTTTACAAATACTAAAGCATCTTAAACCATCATCATACTACTAAAATACTTATGATACTACACCATAGCAGTACCATAAACGTATCAATGTTTTCTCTAAAAAAATAAATAAATACTACAGGCCCAGTCTACTGCAATCCTATGAAAAAAAGCAACCCTTTTGTTTGTCCCTCAGGTGCGTCTGTGTTCAATATCCATTGCATTCAGGTTTTTAGAGCCTGCTTCTGTGTTTTAAATTGGTCGCAGCATGGAGGTGTTAGGCAATGTTTGTTGTCTTTCTCTGGGTCGCTCTTTACTGGGCAGTGTCAGGGCAGCCCTGTCTTATCAGCAGGGCCCTGTAGCAGCAGCAGGCTAACCCTCTCACACAGAGAGCAGCAGGGAGCCACAGGGTCACCACCGGCCCGCTACCTCAGAGAGAACAATCCGACGGAGCCAAATATACACACATCGCTTAAGTAAATAAATATGTCTCCCAGCCCCAGAGCCATCCCAGTGCTGCTGCCTGACTGCACCTTTCTTTCAAAATACACTTATACTCACCATTGTTTATCATCAGCAGAGGAGACGTCTTGGTTCGTGTCAGGATCACTGTAAAAGAAACAAAAAGCTTAAACCTCGTTTCTTTTGCTGTCCTCGTCTCCCACACACACACACACACACACATACACATACACATCCTGATGAACTACTCACATCCCTGCTATTTTCATTATTGAAACTGGTAATGAAATTTGTTACACATTTCAGGAGAGACTAGCGAGATTCAGCAAGTTATTCCTAAGATCTATGCTTTCAATATGTGACTATTGATTAGCCATAGAGCCAAGGAAAATATAAACTTAACAGACAGCCATAAACCGGGGGAAAAAATGGCCCGTTGCAACCCGCTAGGGCATCGGGTAATAAATATACCACAAGCCTAACCATGTTCAGCTAGTTTAAACGCAAATTTATAGTCATGACTGTCTAGGTGAAAACAACACCTCTGTTAACCCTGCATGTTATTATGAGGTTTATTGGGCTTGTCTTTTGCCTGTGGAAATTGCAAATCTGTATACTTCATCAAAAGCACCACAGAAAAACAACACGCTATTTACCCTCGTCAATATTTTTTATGGGCTCTGCAACCTTTTTTCACTCCTGTTTATTTGTCAAGCACTCCATTATTTTCCCATGCAACTTTTTGCCTTTTTTCCCTGTTTTTTGGAAATAGGAATTTATGTAAGGACAGTTTAAATTTCAATGCAAAGGCAAGAGAATAAATACAAGTTGAGGGGTTTCCATTTATTGAGGCCAACTTGTTACTGACAGGAAGAGGGGAAATGAAAGCCCAGCTCTTGTCCCAGTTGTTCATGGTTACAGTGTGTGGGCAGATGGAAGGACTAAAAGCATTGTATAGACGTTGAGTATCTATAAAAGCTTAGTGTTTTGGCCTGCTGGCCTAGGAAAGCTCTGTACCCAGGTAAGTGCTGTTTTCATCCAAAGGACTGGCAGGGACCGCACGTGATGTTACCTTCTAAAACTTCCCCCAGACTTTAGACACGCCCTCTCTTTCTACAACTACGACGCTTCGACATAAAACATCGTCCAAATTGTGTATTTACCTGTCAAGCAAAAACAACAACTCCGGTGTCTGTTCTTTCCCGTTAAGAAAGGCTTTGTTCGTGTCCTGTTGCGTCCGTCGTTGTCTTGGATTCATATTCGTTTTAGGACATTTTTAATCATTCAAAATAATCAAAACAATGCTTGTTCCTTTATCGCGCGCTCAGTTTCCGGCCGCCCATATATGGTCTGTCGGCTGTGAACTCGTAAAATGATTGACAGATTAAAAGCTGCACTTTTATTTTACTGTAGAGGGCTGATATCTCATGACAGGTATTTCAGTGATATATTTTAGAGTATAGTAGATTAAATTACCGAATGTCATTCCATTAAAAAACACTGAAAGTTTGCTGTAGAGGCATTAAGATCAGTAAGAAAATCTGCTAATAATAATAATAAGAATAATAGCCTAATAATAATATAGACGTATGATAAGCTTTGCAAACAGCTGAAATAGATCCTAAACAGCCCTGTCCCAATGGCTTAAATTATTAGTTTAAATATATCGTAAATATTTTTAGAAATTATCAGTAGGATTACAGAACATAATAAGCACTAAAATACCATACTTTGCTTGGGGATTGGAGCTAGCTTGAAATTAGTGGAACTGACTGCTTTATGACATAAAAAAAATATGGCGTATACATTTTTTTAAATACATTTTTGCCTTTTAAGATATTTATGGAGGCATTTTGTAGCATTATTTGAATATTTAAGGTTCATCAAAAACCTAAATATTTCACCAATCAAATAAAAACTGTTTGTGTATAAATAAAACCATTTATTTCGTATTCACCACAAAAGTCATACATCTCAGAGCGGAGTAATTCAATTCTCTTAAAAAGCAATGCTGGACCTCCTTTAGCTCTATGCAGTGCATTTATCTCGATTAACAGTTCCCTCCTCTTTTCTCCTCCGTTTGTCATGGTTGCACTGTCAGAACTGTTTAGACGAACAAAAGGCCTGCTTGTTTTGACATATGGTTTCTCGGTTTTGTTTTTGTTGATAATGAGAAACATGTTCCTTGGCTTGCAGCACCAAAGCCTCAGGGTTTGCAGTTGTGGAGCGCCTGAAAGAAACTGCAAGGAAATTACCTGAGGCACATGCCTCTTTTTTTTAGTGCTAGTTCGGCTAACATAGCCTAAATCCTAGCAGAACTGAAAATGTCGAGATCGACCACTGATGTCGCCTCATTATATTTTAGTTATTATACTAGATCTTGTGACTATAGACTAATGGCTAGGATTGTCATGAATGTTTATCTTCTCCTCATGGACTTTCATAAGCTCCTGTGTGGCTAAGCATGCTTCATTTTGTCAGCTAGCTTAAAAATCTGATGCTACCATGGTTAACAGTGGGAGTAATTTTACACATAAATGGGCCTTTATAACTGCATGCAAAATTTCCAGTACAAACATCAGGATTTATAAAAATCTATCCTGATTTTTACAGGCAGTCTTTTGACGCTGACATTAAGTGACACTGGTAGAAACCCAGTTAATTGAACTAAATGCTATAAAGATGCAGTTTGCGTCACTAAATTCAACAGTCACAATCCAAAAAGCAATTTGCAAGAAGCTCAGGTTTTACAAATCTTATCGTGCAATCAGCTACACTCATGCTGTAAGGCGCCGGCAGAGAATGAATTCACTTTCATCAACACAAGTCACATTGGTTTCATCAGTGTGCAATAAACCTGTGATGAGTAAATGGCTCTGGCCAGCATGCATTTCTTCATTTTATCAAATAGTGGATTGTTGGTAAGTTGAGCATGATACTTGTCTCGTGGTGAGAAGCTTATGTGAGATGCTGTTTCATTTGTATTCTACGACGGTGATCATTTTTATTCATTCTCCACTCAGGCAAGAATGGGAACCCTCTCAAAGCTCCCGACCTCAGGGTCAGGTGATAATCACCCTGTTCAAAAGGCCATAGATCTGGTGAGAGCTGAACAGAGTGGGATAGAGAAGAAGAAAAAGAGAGGAAAGGAGTCGAATGGAATGAGGAAAGTCAGGTGTTCTTGTTTTGCAAGTTTAATTAGATTCCAAGAAGCTGTTCATAATCTGAATTCTGGTCAAATTATTTTCATATAAAATGTAAATATTAGAACATCATCTTAAACAGTGAATATTATTTTGGCAAAAATGTTTCCACAGGCACATATTTTTCCTCAACCTGATGCAAAAATATGCACCCGTATGTATTTACCTAATGCTTACAAATGGTGTTTTAAATACTGTAAAAGACAAAACTGTGAGTGCATGTCCTTTGTTACAAAATAGTAATAATGTTTGAAAATTAATTTAAAATTTGCTGAAAATATACTCCCCCTCAGACCATTGAAGAGAAATGAATAAAATGAGTTTTTTTACATTATGTAGGTTATTATTACATTACTTGCTCAGCATTTGTCGACCTGCGGTGCCATCAGAATGAATCCAAGCAGTGTATTTGCAACAAACAAAGACCGTTCAGCGAAAGTCCTGTAATATTGCTTTCTCCGAAAATGTCTGAATCAGGAGAGAATTCTCAAGTGCCTTTTCTATGTTCTATGCAAATATGTCTGTGAATTTTGATATGAGGAATTATTATAAGGGATTATGGACTGGCCAGAAGCGATGATAAAGTTAAAATAAGGGATTTTTAAATTATAAATGGATAGCGTAGGATGTTAACTGATGAACAGGTGTTGCATGGATCACTTGTGGATTACTGTAACATTTTTTATCATATTTTGATGTAATGCTGTGATGCCAAATCAGCAGAGGGAGCCCTCGTCTGAGTACTAGCTCACTCCGCTCTCTCTGCACCAACTTCCTGTCAGGCCTGTATAAAGCCGGTAAACCAACTCAAGCACTTCGCAAAGTATTTCCAGTCTCACTGCCTTACCAAGCGTTTCTCTCATTGATATTCTGCCTGATCTTGTTATGACTCTGTCTGGTATTGACTACGCTTCCACGGATCGCCTAAAACGGATCCAGCGGAAGTAGCGAATCTGCAGGCTATGTTCCAGTATCAAAATGAAATGCTCAAGAATTATCAGGAACAACTTAACCAGCTACAATCAGGACACTTGACTGACTACACCTGGGCCTTACCATCACCCACACCTCAGATGGTAAGATTCGCACTTCCTGATAAGTTTGATGGCTCTCCTGAACATTGAAAGAGTTTTATAAGGCAAGTTAAGCTGCATCTGGAGCATCAAGGGAAGGCGTTTGGAACTAAAGAAACGCAAATGTGCCTTCATCATGTCTTTGTTATCAGGAAAGGTGATCGACTAGGCTGCTGCAGTTTGGGACAATGTTTAATATCTACATATTAAACGTTCTGTGGATTACTTACATTTACATTTATTCATTTAGCAGACGCTTTTATCCAAAGTGACTTACGGGTGGGGAAAACATCAAGCAATTAGTCCAAAAGAGGCAAAACAACTTAGGAAGTGCTCATAATACCATATAACAGGCAATGTTCAAATAAGTACAGGCTAGAAAGTGTTGAAAAAGATGGGTTTTCAGCAGTTGTTTGAAGGTTGTAAGGGAGTTGGCATTTCGGATAGTGATGGGAAGATCATTACACCAGTCAGGAACAGTGTAAGAGAATGTGCCTCTTTGTGATGGTACAATGAGGCATCGCTCACTGGCGGATCTCAGAGTTCTGGAGGGAGTGTAGATTGGTAGCAGTGAGTGGAGGTAAGCGGGCGCCATAACATTGTTCCATATGCAAGCATTAGTGTCTTGAATTTGATGCAAGCTGCAATTGGGAGCCAGTGCAGGGAGATGAAGAGAGGTGTGACATGGGCCCTTTTGGGCTCGTTGAAGACCAGTCGTGCTGCTGCATACTGAATCATTTGAAGAGGTTTGATTGTGCACAAGGGAAAACCGGCTAGAAGAGCATTGCAGTAGTCCAGCCTGGAGATGACCAGGAACTGGTTCCCAGTCTCAGAACGCATCATCGAAAATTAACCACGATTTCACCTGCAACACTCAAGGAGGCCCACGAATCTATGCAAATCAACACGTCACGCATCTCAGAGAAAGAGAGAGAACGTTGTTGTGCCAACCAGCTTTGCTTTTATTGTGGTGAATCAGGCCATCGGGGTGCCCACACAAATACCAAGAGTCATCCAAGGTAAACATGCATCATTTCTACCTACTTCAAAATAAATAATTTCAATTAGCTGTTACGTTGGACATTGATACTGCACTTCTCGAATTGACAGCGATGATCAGGTCTGGAGCCTCCCTAAATCTCATCAGTCAACATGCCATTCAGAAGTTTCAAATACTGACTCAACCATGCACTCCTCCTATTCAAATTAAATCCGTGGATGATGAAACAATTGCAACTGGAATCACTCAACAAACCGCAACCCTCAAGTTCCAGGTCAGACTATTTCACCAGGAATCTATTACTGTGAACTCTCATCATCCTTGGATATCCATGGTTATCCATCCATGATCCTGACATCTCCTGGTTCCACGGTGAGCTAACTAAATGGTCTCCTTTCTGTTTCAGTCACTGTTTCTCTTCCACGGCCATGCTGCACTACAAGTAATGAGAGTCTTGAAGTACCGATTAATGTCAAGATCTGAAGTTTTCAGCAAATCCAAAGCCACACAGTTACCTCCTCACCAACCATGGGATTGTTCAATCGACCTTCTTCCCAATGCTATGCAAGCTAAAAGTAAGGTCTAGCCTCTCTCCAGAACAGAAAGCCAGGCCATGGAGGAATGGAGGCAATGGTTAGAGGGAGCAGCACATCCATTTCAAATTATCACAGACTTGAATCTTGAATTGTTGAAGTAGCTCCAGTATCCTGGGACATCATGGAAGCGATTCAAATAGAACAACAGCAAGATCCATCACCTCCTCAGTGTCCTCCCAACAAACATTATATACCAGTCATCCTATGACCATGCACCATACAGTGGGTTCATTTATCTCTCAGCTCTGTTCATCCAGGTATATCACACACCCTTCACCTGGTACAAAACCCATTCTGGTGGCCATCTATATCAAAGGATATACAGTAAGTAACTTTCAGTTCAAGTTTGTGCCCAGAGAATTGCCATCCGGTCTCCATCAGCCACTACCCATTCCTCAAAGACCCTGGTCCAGTCACTCCATAGACTTTGTCACTGACTTGCCTCTCACTAATCATTGACCATTTCTCTAAATCCTGTAATTTTATTCCACTCAAGGGTCTACCTATTGCCATGAACGCTGCTCTCTCCTTATTTTAACATGTTTTCTGGCTCTATGGACTACCAGACGACATTGTCAGTGACCGAGGAACCCAGTTCACAGCCCAGGTATGGAGAGCCTTTTGTAAACATCTCGACATCAATGTTAATCTTACCTCTGGTTATCACCTTCAAGCCATGGCCAAGTGTAATGTCTCAATCAGCAGAGGGAGCCCTCACCTGAATACCAGCTCACTCCGCTCTCTCTGCACCAACTTCCTGTCAGGCCTGTATAAAGCTGGTAAACCAACTCAAGCACTTCGCGAAGTATTTCCAGTCTCACTGCCTTACCAAGCGTTTCTCTCATTGATATTCTGCCTGATCTTGTTACGACTCTGTCTGGTATTGACTACGCTTCCACGGATCGCCTAAAACGGATCCAGCGGAAGTAGCGAATCTGCAGGCTATGTTCCAGTATCAAAATGAAATGCTCAAGAATTATCGATGATATCTTCGACGATATCTTCGCTCCTATTGTAGCAGAGAACAACACCGCTGGCGTTTCTGCCATGGGCTGAATACGCCCAAAATTTCATAACCCACGCTTCTACAGGACTGATTCCATTACAATGTTCCTGTGGTCAGGTGAACTATCCACTGTTCCAGCGGTAGATGACCGTCTCCAACGTCCACGTAGAGCTCCAGGAGTCGCTCCTAGAGGGGGGGTTCTGTAATGCCAAGCCAGCAGAGGGAGCCCTCGCCTGAATACCAGCTCACTCCGCTCCCTCTGCACCCACTTCCTGTCAGGCCTGTATAAAGCCAGTAAACCAACTCAAGCACTTCGCGAAGTATTGCCAGTCTCACTGCCTTACCAAGCGTTTCTCTCATTGATATTCTGCCTGATCTTGTTACGACTCTGCCTGCTCTTGACTACGATTCCACGGATTGCCCTTCTAACCGTTTGGACTCACTGCCTGCCTTATCGTTTATGCCTCTTGGATTGCCCCTTTGTATGACGCCAGATCGGACTGCCTTTCTGATATTGACCAATTGCCGGGACTGATTAACCTGTCTCTGCCTTTCGCTTTTAATAAACTTCTGCAAATGGATTCACATTCTGTGTCAGCGTCCTCGTTACAAATGCTACATTTCCCCAAATCTGTTCTAATGAAGAATTTGTTCTTTCCAGAATAAAGATATTCAGGTCAATCTAAATTATTTCATATCAGTAATGTGCACTGACATTTTTTTTAATCAAGTGCTCATTACGCATTAAATGCACCACTGCAATGGAAGCAGTCTTGTATGTCCTTTGATAAATAAAGAGATCAGACTAAACAAATATGTTATTCAAATAAACCATGCAATTTCCTTTAACACACACTTCAGTGCCCTCATACTTAACCTTCACATTTAAAAACATTACATTGCCAAAATTTCCCTCCTTACACTGTAGCAATAAAGATCTCTTATTATGCTTCTGGTGGTTCCCTTCATGAAGTAAATGTCGACTTTTTAGGCTGTGAACTTGAGTGTATGTTTACATTTTGCTTGCTGGTTAAGAAGCTGATAAATTATCCACCAACACAAGGCCAGGCTGAATAAGAGGCTGAGAGAAATAGGGCAATTTTCTCTGAATAAGGCTGTGAGAAGTGCTGACATCAGCAGTCTCTAGGCTGAAGATCACAACAGTCTAACGCTGTGTTCTCGTATCGACGCCTAACCTAAAACACCTTCATAACACACAAAACTCACTCATAATAACTGCACCAAGCACTGATTTTTCTTCAGCTGCAGTATATTAGAATCCACATATATTTGAATAAATGGACCAGAATACCTTTCACACTTTTTAGCCTACTCAAGGAGGATTTATTTTTGTCTATATGTCTAAAGTGTTCCCCAAATATATTTCTGTGCCATTCCAGAATCCACATCTTACAGATATCTCTGTTACGGTTAGGACAATAAAAATATATTGCAGTATAAACATAAAGGACCATCTGAGCACACAAAGCCATTCTGCACTTAAAAACACGCTTCATATGCCAACAGCCATCCTAAAGGAAATCAGCAGAGTAAATTCTGAAAAGCTCCATAGAAATCCACATCAGATAAGACCGTGGAGAGCAGATGCCAGCACAGAGGACCAATCATCTCGTGCTGTCCCACATTATGGATTTGCCATTCAGACACAAATCATTATGGCTACAGAGCCTCAGTTAAGTGGCTGCATGAGCGACTCTCTGCAGTCATGCCAAAATGGCATGATTATAAACAAAAGCTTGATATTAAAGCCTTCCATTCATGCATGCATAAAGTAAACATGAACGGAGGAAAAAGTCTATTTTGAACAAAAATTATACTGCCCATTGCGGAGGAGGAGGAGGGTTGGGAACATTTTTCCATCTCTAGGTCCCGAATTGGTGTCCAATTATCGCATCATAATGAGAAGTTAAAATAACTTTGTTCATTCCTGGCCTAAAACCAATAAGAAGACGCAAGTCTCTCCATAACCAGCTGCCTTTGTGACTTCTGGATTGTTTGCTCTGTTCACTGTTTTGCCTTCACTGCAGGCAAGCCGCATATATTACTGAGCTTGTGACTTATTAATATATACATATATATATACTTTTTTTTTACAAAGTAAATGTCATCCATACAAAGTGCTTGACCATATTACACAAATAATCTATTTGTCTTTTCTTCATATTTACATATATATATTGTATTTGTCTAAAAACCTTATGGCAACAAATGAAAGTTTTTCAATATCGTAAATTTACTACATAATGTAATTCAAAGGTTTGCTGGTAATTTATGCAAAAATTGATTTCAGAGTTTGAAAGATAAAAGAACAAAAAAATGCTGAAGACCAACATAACCTGACACTGAAGGATTTTAACACTTTCAATCGGACACATGAAGGTCACTTGAATAGCACACATACACATTCAAACTCTCTCTCTTACACATGCTTAACATGACAAAGCACAAAGTGAGGGACCGCTTAGGTCGGCTCAATACTAAAGGTGGAACCGGCATAAGAATTTGTCCCTTCTATTCTGTCATTAAAATTCTGGGGAGTAGAAAGCAGTTTTTATTGTGCTGACCTTGACTTGACGAGAATAAAGGAGTTAAACACCAAATCTCCATCCTACAGGTTATATCACTGTACGATTTGAACAATTAGCACTTGTTTGTAATAACTGATGTATGATTTGGCATTAACATGGGGAGAGTACATAGTGTTAAAAATAGGGTAACACTTCATAATAGGGGTCCAAAATAATGCATTAGTTAAGCATTAATTAATGGTTAATTTGTTCACAATTAA
>JAUMHR010000076.1:11956106-11984654 GCA_032361145.1 Enteromius fasciolatus
TTGACTGGGTTCCTTTTTATAAATTCCTTTATTATTTTGTATTGTGGAGTATATGTAAACTTATGTTATGTGAAGTACTTCTAAGCACAAGTGTACATATAAGCTTATGTTTTGGTCTGGTGATGTTAGAACAAGAAACTAAAACAACTATATTAAAATGAGACACAGAAAATTTCATAAAAACAGGTGACTCAATCCCAGGACAATGTTGGTGGCTCAAGTCTAACTGCTTGTTCCTTGAAGAGCTTCAGACATGAAAAGCTTGCCCAGGTTTTGAGATGTTAGCTCCTTGATGGTTTGGCAGTATGTGTTGATTTGACCTAAAGGAAAAAATCAGAAATATAAAACTCAAGGCGAATAAACACTAGTTTATGACATGAGACAAAGAAATCTTGAGGGAGTTGAAGAAGGAACAGAATACAGAGATAGCGAGACAAACAAAGAGTGAAGCTGAAGTGGCTCAGTTAATGTACTCCATTATGTAGTGAAGGCTGGCCGTCGAGCTCTTAGGTGATTGTCTTTCCGCTTGGCAGCGCTGCAGCTCATGCCACTGAGGAGTTCGGAGTTTGAAAGACCTTAAGAAATGGTGAGAGATGAGGTGCTCGCCTCCACGGCAGCACCTACAAGCATTTAATTCAGCCCTAGATCAAGCCATTACTACAAAGAGATGCTCATGGAAACAAATACTCTTACTTGATGCCATTTTGTCTGCATCACTTCTGATCTTGATGTTAAATGTTACAGATGGCTCCTATTAAAGTTCAACCTACAGTCATTCATTTTTATACATATATATATATATATATAAAATAATGAATCTGCTGTCATTATTGTATGAAACAATTTTTTTTAGTGTACATAGTATACAGACATAATTTTATACATAAAAATGAAATTATTTTACAAATTAAATAGCAAAATTGTAATATGTGTATGTTTATTTTTTTTTGGCATTTCATTATTTATTATATATTGCATATGATATAGTTAAAAATGTATATTATTACTGTACATGTATAGATAATACAAACGCACATTATACAATAATAATTCAAATAAAATATTTTAATTTAAATATTACATTACATCACAATACGTATTATATTATATTATATTATATATATATACAATATTATTAAATTAAAATACATTTAAATACTTAATTTAAGAAAACCAATAAATAAATTAGCTGCAATATTAATAAATTAGATCAAACTTCTCGTTGGCAGTTATTTGTTAAGAAATACAACATAAAACAATCCATCTCAAAATCTGAACCAGTGTGCTGCTGAGTAAACAGCATGACTCTAGAGTTACATAACACAGAGTCCAGCAGTCCGGGGTACAAGATGACATGACAGACATATCACCCTCCTCCAGCTATTTTCTTTCAGACAGCGGCTGATCTATAATATACTACCTCCATAACAAGTTAGAAACAATTGCTTTAAATCAATCTCTGGCAAGGCCTCTGTAATGTTCCTCATAAATTACCTCTCCTCCCTTCCATCTCAACTCCACAGGACAGAAAAATGGACATGTCCAAATCTTTTCACATCCAAATGAGATGAAATGAGGAGGAGACGGTTAGCGCTGTGTTGGGATGCCTCGCATCGCTCAAGAGCAGAGATTTTGCTTCCATTACTGAGCAGACACTAATCATCCACTTAAAGCTTGTAAACACAACTTCTAATGTGTAATCATGATATATTTCTACTTATGCTGGAAGGCCTGACAAACTGATATGAAACAATGGTTCGGTTTTTAATTGAACCATTTTGAACTTTTAGATTTAAACAAAGTTTGCATGTGTTTTTGGTTAAGCATCATATTTAAAATTTGTATGGCTCATATAGTACAATAATGAAGAGACTCATACTTGAGGGAAAATTCCCAAAATGAGCAAAAATATGCCCTTTGGTGTTTATAATATATTTATGTAGGTGCAATCATAATAATATACATAATACACATTTCCGTTCAAAAGTTTGAGATCAGTATGTTTTTATGTTTTAGAAGGGAGTATTTTCTGCTCATCAAGGCTGTATTTATTCGATCAAAAATACAGAAAAAAATGTAATATTAGGAAATCTTATTGCAATTTGTAATATGGATTTCCTTTTTTAATATACTTTAAAATATCATTTATTTCTGTGACACAGCACTTAGTTTTCAGCTTCATTGTTCCAGTCCTTAGTGTCACATTATCCAATATTGTAATATGTTGAAACTGTTGTTTGAATTGAACTGTTGAATGAATGAAGTTAAATAGAACAGTATTTGTTCAAAATATTTGATAACAATATAAGTCTATGACTTTTTAAATTCATTAAGCACATCCTAGATGAACAAGATTTCTTAAAAAAAAAAAAAAAAAAACAAGAACAAGAAAGAAAGAAAAAATGTATTGACCCCAAACCTTTTAATTGTATATTGTAAATGATAATTATTTTAATTTTTTTTAAATAAATGCGTTTTTTTTATTTTTTTATTTATTTTCATTTTTAATTAGTCAAACTATCCTTAAAAAAATATCACAGGTCCCCCCAAAAATATGAATCAGCACAACGGTTTCCAACACTGATTAATAATCAGCATATTAGAATGATTTCTGAAGGATCATGTGACACCGAAGACTGGAGTAATGATGCTGAAAATTCAGCTTTAAATCACAGGAATAAATTCGATTTTAAAGTATATTAAAACAAAAAACTGTTATTTTAAAAAGGAATAATATTTCACATAATACATTTTTTTCTGTATTCTTGATAAAATAGATACAGTCCAAGTAGAAACGTCTTTAAAACACATTAAAAATCTTACCAAACTTCTGAACAGCAGTGTATGTAATTAATAAATACACATGTAACAAAAAATTATTTATATGATAAAATGTATAACATATTATTTATAATATCAAATGCTTGCAGGAAAGATGACATACTAGCAATAAGCAGGGTGTCCATTCGCGGAGGCGTCTGAGGAGGCTTGAATATCTTGCTCAGGTCTTCCTCAGGAAGGGAGGTCTCTCCTCGACTCTGTCTCTGTGTGTTCTCCTGTTGCCGTCTCTGAACGTACTGCAGAGGGATGAAGAACAAACGCTTATTCTGAACTTGATATCCCAATCTTTCGTTATTAACCTCCGGGCTGCCTGAATGAAAGCAAATCTTCTGAGAGGGGACCTTTCAAGATGGACATGACAGGCCAGGAGAGGTGGCAGTGTATTTATTAAAAGAAGAAGAAGATGACAGCTGGAACAATACACACTGATGACTGTGCTGTGAAGGAGCGGTCTAAAAAGGATGAAAAATGAAACTAAACTGCACTATACTTGCGATAACATTTGAGAACGCATTCAACTGATCACTGATACTGCAAGTGCATTGATGTAATCAATCCCCTCAGGTACTTGATTTAAAGAAATGAGTAAATAATGAGAGAATCACTATGACATTAGAGTATCAGGGGAATTTGGGAGGTCACATGTACTTCAATCAATCACAAAGTTCAGGGCAACGGAGTCCAGCACTGAGGAAGGCCATTACCAGCTCGCCTCTCCTGTCTCATACAGACCTTGATACACAGCAACTCAATAAATCTCTTTTAACTTCACTGACTTTATGGAGTCAGTGCCTTGGCTGGCTGCATGGCACAGAAAATCGCAGACACTCTCGCATGAATAGAAAGATTTGCAGCCTTATATTTGAAAATGAATAAAAACTCTTGAACTTGGATGAAACTCATGAAGAAACATCAAGGTCATACTTCAACTTAAATCGCTGCATAGAGACATTAAAAAAAAGTGAAAATGTGAAAAACTATTCATTTTTAAGAGAGATTGCTAGAGTTGATCCAATAAGTAAAAATAATTAATAAATAATAATAATAATAATTCCTTACAAATACGTCAAATATATCCTTTGATGATCTTTTCAAGCACAAATACTTTCATTTCATTGGAATATGCTCAAGACATTTCTTGACTGTTGAAAGATTGTGTATTTCCTAGATAAAAACAACATCTGATGTTGTTACATTGTAACTGTAACAGTATTCAAATATCCATATCCATATCCAAATATCCATGTGAGGGTATAAGAACTGGTCACACAAACCTCACTTGGGGTTAAGATACAGAAGACGGCTTTGCTACACTACTTTCTGAATAAAACTCTTTTTCCCCTGGACTTTGATCAAGCTAACTTATTTTATGTATTAGAGAAATCTAATACATATGGCGAGCCATTAAAACCAACGACAGAGAAATCTAACACTGTTTTCTTAAGAATTACACTTTCCTGTCTACACCATGCATTAACAAATAAACACTTATTTAAGATCTCTCATTGCTAAAAACTGCACCAAAGCACACCCTGTGTTTTCGTAACAAAGCTTTGATTACAGCCTCAGAGCTAATTCCTGGGTTTCGAGTTGCACGGTTTCATCAATTACAACTGTATTATAATTATATCTTACAGAGCATAACATCAAGAGTGAAACGTCAAGCCTCGTGAGACGCTCATTCAGCGCAAGCCCCTCATTGTGATCTTTGTGGTGACAACCTGTTTTCCCATGAGCACGCAGCAAAGCTACCATTAACGGTAACTAACATTTACATGCTTATGATATCTCTCATCCCACAAGCGCATCAAAGCATTCAAAAGTGTGCGCTCCCCCAATGTCAGAGTCGTCCACAGCCCACTCCCACATCTCTGTTACAGTCTGGTCTCAAGATACGGCTCTGTTCCTTTTAAGTGAAAATCTGATCACTTGAAAGTAATGTCTTTAAGTAAAATCTTTTCTCAACAAGCTGGAAGATTTGAGGAATCGTTCACGACTATGGCAGAAGTAGTGTGGGAAAATCTCTAGATGAAAAGACAGGTGTAGCCGTTTGATGGATTACCTGATGTTTCTGTTGCTGTTGCTTGCTGAGACTGCGGCAGTAGTTGTTGTATTTGACAATGTCCTGACTCATGTCATCCACGCGGTCCATCAGCATCTGCAGGCTCTTCTCCAGATGAGAACTGCAGAGGAACAAAGAGGTGAAGACGTTTCAATAATGGCAATAATGAAGGTGCATTTGATTGCTTGTTAATTAGTGAATGTTTCTTCTTCGTAGTGTCTTACGGTACTCAAAAATACATTTATTTTATTAATAACTCAGGTAATGCTCATCTCAGGTAAACCAAAAGAGAAGCTGACTAGTTCTTATATTTAAAGTTTTTCCATAAACGGGCCTTTATTGGACGTTGCAGTTGTTGTTGTTTTTAAACAAACATCCTAAATGTTAAATGTGAAGTGATTAAAAAAAAAATACTAATAAATAAATACATAAATGAAGAAAGAAAGAAAGAAAAATAGGTGCAAGCTGCAAAAAATAGGGAAAGAAATCCAAATATATAAAGATTTATTTTTTTATATATATATATAAAAATAGGCTTATCTTAAATTACTAATATATTACCATTTAATATTTGTTAAAATACATAGAAGAAAAAACAACATGTGTTTTTAGTGCCACATTAAAAAAAATATACAAGATTACAAGATTAAAGTCATAATATTTTGAGAATTATGTCAAAATTATGAGAATAAAGTGAAAGTATTATGAGAAAAAATTTAAAAATTACTAAAATAAAGTCGTAATATCATGAGAATAAAGTCTAAATATTACAAGAATAAAATTTGACTACATTTTCAAAACATCGTATTTTGACTTTATTCTTATCATTTCCAAAATATTACAGCTTTAATGTCATAATCTTAGATTTTATTTTTAGTTTTCATCGTGGCACTAAAACATCTTTCTATTTTAATATATTTTTTTAAAATCTGCCTGTTTTATTATATATTAAAATATATCTGATTTAAAATCTAATGATCGCACTTTAAATTTTACCTAAAATATTAATTATTTTTTTAATTGCTACATTTGTTTTTTATAGTAATAATAATGTTTTTTTAAATGCCAAAACGAATAAAAGGATTTAGTTTTTTTGCTCAGATCATTTTTGTATTAAAATATCAGTATGCTTGGATTAGAATGAAAAACTCTGCCAGTATCTTGGCAACACCATACAGATTAAATCTTATGGGAAAGTCAAATGATCAAAGCACATCTTAACCATCAATAGAGTAACACAGGAAAAAAAAAAGCAGATAACATGGATTCCTCATTAATAATTCATCCCGCTCCGCATACATCAAGATTATTTGCATGTATCATGCGATATGCAAAACAGGTCCCACTGTAACTAGCAGAATGATATTCATATTTTATAACAGGACAGCAGCCCATAGGACCAAGGATTGGGAAAATGTCTTCAAAAGGAGTTTATCTGTTCTTGGTAAACCCCATTAACAACAAATTAGCCTCGCCAGCAAGTTCCATTAATCTTGAAGAAAAATGCAGGACGTATGTGGAGAAGTGAGATCCCGGGGGTGAGGACAAACCAGGAGCAGCTCTCTATCACGCATGAACATGTATACCCTGGTGCACATCCACACAGAGATTTATGTTAACACCGAGTCAACTTGTAAGGTCTATGTGCACTACAAAGAAATCTCTCATTAGCTGCTGGAGAAATCCAGATAAAACCAGATTAGTCTTTTGGAGCAAGGTAGCTGGTGTGCAACTTCTACCAATCGGTTTATTAGTCAAAGCTGCACTATAAAGAAATGAGTGATTAAAAAACTACGGTAAACACCTGTTAAATGGTTAATTCCTGTCAAATTTAAAGGGAAAAACCATAAACTGGAATTCCCAGAATTCCCTGCATTGCATTTCATATTTGGTTTGAATTTGATGTTTTTTCTTTGAAATAACTACGTTTCTTCTTAGTTTTTTCTTATCAGTTATGCTTGTTAGGGTTGTGCAGTATGTTACATGTAATGTTGTTAAATTATGATGGTGTTTAGTGTTTGTGTGAATGACACTGAGCACCTTCTATATGTTCATATTTAAAAGCTGCTTGTGATGGCCTTCATGTGACTTTCTCATCACCACCTGAATTCGGTGCATATCAGTGTATTTAAAACAGATTTCGGTACTTTAAAAGGTTGGTATATTAACATTATATCAGTTAATGAAATTACAGTAATTCGGTAACTGCAAATGTAACTAAAAACTGTAAAACTTGAAACGTTGCTACCATATTTTTACGTTCGAATTCGGCACAGCTGCCGTTTTTTTTTTACCGTAAATTTTACAGCATTTTTTTTTTTTTTTTTGAAGTACATCAACAAACCAGCTTTATGATCTTGTCAACAGCTTAATAAAATGTATTACTTATCAAATTCTATACTACTTAATGGTTATACAGATTATCTAATACAAATAAATTATTAACTAACAATAGTTTAGCAATATTTAAGTGGCTGCTTAAATATCCAATACCAGCCAATATTAATAAATGAAAAACATCCCTAACATAAACCAATAAATTATTACAGACCGCGTGGCTTTAGTATACACAGATCAGTTCAAAAAGATGAATGCCAAAACGATTCTGTTAATAGGTAACATGACAGAAAGCAAACTTACTGCGTACTAAAATAAAACGTTTCACAAAAGCAAGGCTCTACTCCTTAGCCAAATGTTGATTTACAGTTGATATACGATGTTGTGACACTCCAGAAGTGCAGCGGCAAACCGTAGACGCACCCTCCACTACATTTCCAAAACACAGAGAACAAGACCCAGAAGACTGCGGATAGCAAAGGAACACAAATTCAGATTAGGACTGATGACCGTAAAAACGGCAGTGAACAAAAAAGACGACACAACTTCAGGGAATCTGCTCACTGTATATTTAAAAATAGGATTGTACCGTAAACCACAGCTTAACTAGACTCTAAACAGCAAAGAATTAAATAAAAAACACATACACCCCCCCCACCCCCTCTAACTGCCCCTACCGGGCCAGTTACTGTATATAGTTTGCTGGCTCTGCAAGTTTGGCAACAAAGCAAGCTTGTGGAGACTAAAAGAGAGAAAAGAGAAAGAGGGAATGTGTGTGTGTGTGGCCCTGGAAGCAGTTTTTAATGTTTCTGAAGAGTCTTTCTGTGGAGGCGCGCCAGCTCTGATGAATGAGGGCAAGCATCCCTGTATGACCTCCATCTTTTACCATGCACCTCATTATTCAGAGTCCAATGAGCTCTATGGATCTTTCCCTGTCCCGGTATCTGAATCTCGCACACACACTCACACACTTTCTGTATATACCCACATACAACACACACGCAGCATGCACTCAAAAACACACAACAACAATATACGGTGCATTCTCCTACAGTACACACATGCCTATCTGTCAAATGCATGGTACATAGTTATTTCTGCATAAATCTATCTACAGTGCATGTATCTATCCATCCAACCTCGCAATTGATCACGTGTGTGTGTACTGTGTACATTTATTCTGTATATATAAAGACACGCATATAGTATATATTTTAAAAATATTTACGTGCATATATTCATATTTCTTTAAATTTGTATTCTATATTAATAAATGTAAAATAAAAATCTTTTTTTCTTAAATGTATACATGCATGCGTGTGTTTATACACACTGTAGTTTTTATAAAACTAAGTTAAGAAATAAAAAAATAAAGAAGAAAGTTTATTTCTGAATAACTTTTACCTAACATTTAGCTGGGAATAGTTTTGCCCCTAAACTGCAGCTAAGTAAAGCCACAAAGCCAGCAAACGCTCAGTAACAGAGATACACTTACACCCTCTATCTGCATCTCCTGGCTTTCATTAGCATATTTAATAACATTTCACCATTTCTGTTTCTCGCCCTGTCTGAAACACACACAAACAAATCAAAACAAAACTCTGCTGATCTAAAATGGGCTTCATGAATAAACCGCCAGTGACTGCAGTCTCAAATGACTCAGTGAATATCAACATCCCCTAAAAAGACAGTTGGAAGTTGTTTATCTATTATTTGATTAGGAAAGAAAACACCATGCATGACGGTAAGTGGGACCCGTCAATGATGCAGTCACATGAGGTGAGCGTCAGGCTGGGGAACGTGGTGTCCCAGTAAAAGCTGAACCGCAGGAGAAAGGTGACTCATTAAAATCACACCATCCTATTTCAGAGCACTATTGACGGAAGGTTTGGGTCATCTGGAGTCATCGCAAACCGCCACAGCATAACACAGCACACGCTGGCCAAAACACACAGTGAACCAGCATAAGTCAGTCTAAACCACTTATCTTAACGCATGACAGTAATGTGTCACAGACAATGAGACGCACTGATCGTCCATGAAAACTTGTACTTTGGGAAAACAATTACAAGAAAGCAACAGATTTCAGAGAGACCGAGTTGACACAGTATCCAGACGCGACATGACAAGTAATTTGTCTGCCCGCACCGAAACAGACAATTTATTCGAACAAGACAAGAGTCACGTAATTTGTCTGTCTACACTAAAAAGAAACACAATATTTAGGCATAGTTCTTCCCAAAAAAAAAAAAGTGTATTTACTCACACTAGTGTTTTTTCCTAATTGTATCACAAAATTAATTTTTCTTATTTTACATATATTAGTTAGCCTACTTCTCTTAAATATAATAAAAATTTTCAATCTGTACAATAGATATGTGTAAGAAAAACATTAATAAATGAATAGTTGAATGAATAATCAAACGTTGACATAACATGCCTGCTTTAGGAACAATTTCTTGTTTTTTCCCCTTTATTTTTTTCACAAATAAAAGCTAAAACCAGTTCACAAAACTAATGGTATTGGTATTCACAGTCTAATGGTATTGTAAACTATTTATGATTTGGAATAACTTTTTTGAGGCTTGTAAAAAAATACTTAAAAAATAGGCTGAATTGGACCGATAAAAATAAAAGAGATAGCTTTTATTACTCACTACATTGTGGCGTCATGTCTGCTAAGGATAAGCACAAAATCACTGTGGAGGAGTCACCCCTCTTATTCTACAACAGCAACGCGATCTTGCATTACTGGAATCAACCAGACTGATGATTGGTTGGATTTATGCGGAGGAAATGATCAGAGGCGCCCGCTCTCTTTCCTGGCCAATTAAAGAGAGACTTGAAGCCAAACAGATTCCAATGATGTGTCCAGATCATTGAGTAGAGTCAATAAAGTCCACCAGAGTGCTCTGGGACAGTGGATCATGGAGTTTAGCGGTTTGGGGAGCCACATTCAGGCCAGATGGAAGTCTGACACCACTGTATTGACAGCCATGATAGATTTGGCTCAACCCAAGGGGGCTGATTTTGTTTTCAGATTAGGTAACTCCTGCCCATGAGCCCAGCCTGGGTATCCAAGCTTTGTGCAACAACAAAGATATATATCTGGGAGGCGATATATATACTAAATCACAGTAACTAAAGTCACTGATGTGGGATCTGGGCTGCAACACACACACAAACACACATTATTTAAGAGAGCCAGAGAACCAGGGTGCCAAGAACATGAGAAAAGGTAGAAAAGAGAAGAAAATAATAAAAGGAATAGAGAAGGGTTAGCACTGGACCCACCAGAGGGTTGAGCTCATTTTAAATTGGGGTTTGTTGCCGCCCCAGACTTACAGATTCTCACACACCCACCCAAAATCACATCCTCACGCCAAAATACTGTAAAACTCATAATTCTTTTTTCATTTAGCTAAAGAAAAAAAAGGCAATTCAATTTCGCCCCCAGATGAGAAGTGAGCCTGCTGGGAAGGATGGGAGAGAGTAAGAGAAGGAGTGAGAGAGAGAGAGAGAAAGACAGGGAGGTATTGTGTTAGTAAGGCTGCAGTGGTTCAGTGTTTGCTTTGGTTTCTAGGGTAACACCAGACTGCAAAGAGATAACTTAAACAGATGTGGAGAACCCGACAGAGGGAGGGAGGGAGAGAAGACGAAAAAAGAAATCAGGAAAAATAACGAAACAGAAAAACCACAGATAAATCCGCCTTGTCTGCGAGTGTTTCTGGTATTTTGGTGTTTAAAGAAAGAGCAAATCGTGTCCAGAGAGAGAGAAACCAAAGCGATTTGAAGAAAAGACAGAGGGGGGGAGAAATTAATTTACTGATTTAAAAAAAAATAAACATTGATGGCAGACACGCAGATTATTGACACTGTCATATAGATGAAACCATTTTAAAATATCTTTCCAAATTAATCTTAATCATACAGTATACAGTTTAGGCTGTCATAACTATGAGTTTGTGCTATAATTAATACACAGCTGTCTAGTTTTTATATAAGCTTTATAACACTATTTTTTAAAAGCCTGTAAACAAAAATGATTTAAAACAACAAGAATGGAATATTCCAAATTTGTATTTATTAATATTACAAATATTATTATAGAAAATATAGTCCACTTAAATTCAAACAATTTATATGGCCCTATAAAAAAATAGAATAAAATAAATTAAATAAAATGAAATATTATGTAGGACTTTACAATCAACCTGGAATATTTGCACTATTTAAAAAAATCAAATTTTCACACCGCAGGAGTAGTTTAATCAGAAAAGGCAATATTTGATTTAAAAGATTGTAGCATCTGAAATGCATCCTTTTTTTGAAACATTCACAAACATGAATACTAAAAAAAAAAACAGAATGCTGGTAAATCTATCCACATGCCGCATGAGTGTTTATGCATCTGTGTGTATGCGTGTGTGAACATCCAGTTTCAGAGGGGGAGATAATTATGAATTTATTTTTTCAAGTCCTCAGCAGTGCGACGAAGGTTCCTCCTTTCATCTGGAAAAACCAAATCTGGCAGGCCGAATTAAGAAAGACAAATTAAAAAGATAAAATTCCCTTTCTAGTCAGCTGAGAGAGACCTTCAAACCCCTCGTGGACCTCTGACAATTCAAAAAGCAACCGCAAAAATTAATGTTTCTGTCCCAAAAAGCATCAACTCAACCGTAGCTGCTTGGAAAATAATTAATAGATTAAAATGATAATTGGAAACTCAAACCTCCCCTCCCTATCCTTACAAGCTGTACATGGCGAACACATTTAAATTAAGAAAAAATGAGAGTGGCAAAGAAATGAAATAAAAGTGTGTGTGTGAAATATTGATAGCGTCTGATGTATTGTCTCATCTGCGAGATCACTGAGGGCCGACCATGACAAACAGAGGAATTGAAGAAGAAAATTGACCGGCACAATGATCTATAAAAAACGATAATTTATAAAGCAAGCCGGCTCCCCTTCAAAGCGCTCATATTAACATCTACTTCTCAATGTTGTATTTCACTCTCTAGCACAGAAAAGAGCTGCTTCTATGGAGCAAAACTGAATCAAACAAGCTTTACTAAAAACTACTGGAATCGATATAAGATCAAGGCAGCTGTGCAAAATACTGTAGGAGTGAAAATGGCGTTGCTTGCATCTCCTGTATCTTCCCCAAAAACTGTGAGTGGATTAAAAGTGTCATTTTATCATTGGAGCTAATTTAGACTATATTTAAAGTGTCAATTATGATTCCCAAATCGAGCGCTTGTTCTAGCCACTTGACCTCACGCGCACGGATTCAACAAGCGCTGCGAGTTTGGCCTTTGTTATGACCTATGCAAATCAGAGCTTATCTGTTTACACAGGAATACTCAAACAGAGCATCATTAAACCCTCAATGTCAAGAGTCACAGAAAAGTGCAGGGTCTACAAATTCATCTAGTAAGGTTAACACAAGACAGGTTCTTCACGATAACCATCTCTTTGAGGGTCAGAGGAAACTCATTTGAATTTTTTCCAATAATTCTAGGATATATTTCTTTTTGCCACAACTGGGTAACAGCGTAGTTTGGTGTCTGTAAGAATTTTTAAGAAGTTCTATGCTACACTCACCAAGGCTGCATATATTTGATAAAATACAGTGAAATAAATACTGAACAGTTAAAGTGTAAAATGTTCTTTAGAAATCATTCTTTTTTTCACTAGATCAGTTTTCTCCTTACTGAACAAAGCAGTCATTTAAACCGGTCATTAACTGAAAATTCAGAATTCCCTTCATTTTTTGACAAATAAGAGGTCATTGTACTATAAAAATACTCTGTAAATTTTCAATTTTCAAAACTTTGAGCAAAAACAGCTTATATTGATGCCAAACTGTCAAAACAACAGCTTGTGGAATGTGTCACTTGTGTGGCTAAACCCCGCCTCCGCAGAAGCTGATCAACACCTGCTGACTGTTTAGCCCCGCCCATTGGTTTTACATCTGTCCTTGTAGCCCTGCCCACCAATTCTACATCACTGCCTGTTAAGCCCCGCCCACAGATTCTACCTCACTGACTGTTTAGCCCCACCCACGAATCTACATTAGTGCCTATTTAGCCCCGCCCACAAATTCCACATCACTGCCTGTTTAGCCCCACCCACCAATTTGCATACATACTGTAGTAGGTAACTGATAAGGCAGGTCTACGCAGAAACCCAACAATAAAGTGAACAAAAAGTTCATTTGATGAACTTTATTTTTAATGTAGTTCCAGACCACGTCATTAAATATGCCATTGTTCTCTTCATTTTACAGTGGATTTGTTTACAAACAATCTGAGGGAGGATTTTTAGAAACACTGAAACTAAAAGATGATGCTTTGTCGACTATATTGGGAAGGAAATAGTGCCACATAAGCGTGAGTTACTGTTTTCAACACATGATCACTACTGCTTTGTCTGTTAATAAAGATTGTTATGTCCTGAACCTAAATCACAGCAAGTAAAGAAAGTATGTATGTATTACAGTACATCTAAATGATGCTGTTACTTCTAAATGTTTGTTGATGTAAAAATCCTGATAACATTTTAAGTCCTCAGAGAACAGACACCTTGAAATTAAATCTTACTGAATCACAGTCCTCACAAACACAAACCAAAACCTACAGAGTACTCTTAAAAGCAGGATCTGCAAAACATGGCTTAATAGCCGCCAGCAAATGTTTTCAGATGCTATTGTTGAAGACAGAATGTGCTGCAGAATAGACGTTTTGGTGACGGTGGTACTTAAAAAGGGATGAATTTAGAAACCGAGTGCATGCTTAAAACCCTTCCTAGAAATTGTGTCTTTAAATTCATCCCCACATTTGTTCTGTCAGATAAAGGTAGGAGATGTCTAGCTTCTGTCAGAATGGGGAGTAAAGCTGCTTGTGAACTGTCATACTTGAATGTTCACTTCAAGTTCAAGAGGTAAAAAGTCTGAGGACTGTCTAATGAACAGTTTCACTGTTCGCAAAAGCCTTTTATTTAGATAGTCTAGCATGAAAGTCATTAAAAGCAGACGTCCTTAAGGAGCAAATCACCTGGGCCGCAATGACCTCTTCATTAGTCCTCATCAGAGATAAGTTACTGCTAATGCGAGCAAGCATCATTAGGGATATCTCAGAGCTAGTATAAATTTACACATGTCCTCATTCGCATTAGAAAAAACTGCACTTGTATAGTAATGCGTGTGTGTGTGTGTGTGTGCGTGTGTGGTCAGACCCGCTGGAAAGGTTCAAGAGCTCGTGTTTGTCTGCAGCAGTGGATTTATCCTCCAGCTCCCACAGCAGAACGTTGATGAGATGAGAGTTCTTGATGACGATGGGCACCTCCTCAAACATGCTCTCATAACCCACGCTAGCCTTCTTCAGCCTGCACACAAAGCAAAGAGATTTTCATTGTCATTGATTCATTCATCCGTTTTCAGAATCTGGAAGTGAGCCCTGTCACAGATTTGACATCACATTTTTGATAACAGCGAGCTGACACTGTGGCTTAAATAGGCACAATATGTCAAATTTCAAGCAGTTAGTCAGACCATATTGAAAATATATCAGCTTGGGATTGCGGCCCAATCAGATTTCACTGTGGGCAGGGCCACCCAGTATGACACTGAAATAAACAAACCAATCAGCAGACAAAAGGCCCTGTTGCTCATTAAGTAAAAAGACCCCTTTTTTCTACTCTTTTCCAATCAGTTTCTGACTTGATCCCCCTCATTAGAATCTGCTTGTGGTTGAGTCTACTGCAATGTGGGAGTAAAAGGCACTATGTGGCAGATCACTCTAATTAAATGATTGGATGATTTCAACTCTTCTCCATTACTAATCGCCTCATTAGACAAGCACTCTAGGCTGATTAGTCAACTGATTTCAGAAGGCAGTTTTTGTATCTCAAGCCAAACTACAAAAGAGACTGAAGTAAACAAGGGAATGTACCCTTCATCCAGACTCTCAGCCAATCGGTCATTCACCAATGCTAAAATGCTAGACGTTGTCTACAACAATACATAATAAATTAACAGTTAAATAATAAGTTAAAAAAAGAAGGTTACATGCCTTAATACACCTATTTAAAACCTATAGAAATAAATGTAGGATATACGTAAATATAATATAATATTTTATAATATATATACATACAGGTGAATCACAAAAAATGTGAATATCTTAAAAAAGTATTGTAACTTGCTTTCAAAACAAGTGAAACTTTATAGATTTTAAATTCATTTCATGTGAAGTAAAACATTTCAACAAGTATTTTTGCTGAAATGTTGACGATTAGAGCTGACTTCAGCCAGTCTTCCTCTAGACATTGATTTCCAAATTAAATGCAAAATTTACTTTTTATTTTAGGACTTTGCACTGAGCAACAGTCCAGCTCTTTTTCTCCTTAGCCCAGGTAAGATGTATCTGATGTTGTCTGCTTCAGAAGTGGCCTGGTAGCTCTTTTCCTGGAAGAGCGTGGTGACTCTAGATGCATTGACTCCAGCTTCTTTGTCCACTCCTTGTGAAGTTCTCCCAAGTATCGCCCTTGATTGACAGTATTCTCCTACTTGCAATCCCTGTTGCTTGTGCATCTTCTTTCCACTCAACTCTGCATTTAATATGCTTAGATACAGCACTCTGTGAACAGCCAGCCCTTTTAGTAATGACCTTCTGTGACTTAACCTCTTTGTGGAGGGTCTTTTGGATCATTATTTAATCAGATGTCTTCCCCCATTATTGTGGTTTCAAAGAACAAGAGATACCCAGAATTTATATATATTTCAAATGTAATTATTCTAATATTTGGAGATTTTGACTTATGAGCTGTAAGCTCTAACCAGCAGAATCAAAACAAAAAAAAATGTTTTAAAATGTTTTAATTTACATGTAATAAATCTAGAATATGTGAAAGTTGCACTTTAGTAAGAGTCATATTATATATCTATATATATAAAAGCTTACCCATCTGCTGAGAAGTCCTTCTCTTTACAGATCTCCATGAGTTTTGGGGTCAACCTGTAGGCTTTCAAACACAAAGAACCCTGGGCTGTCTTGATGGGATCTACAGAAAAAGAGACAAAACATGGATGGTCTTTCTGAAGATAGCAAACCAAACCAAAGTGTTTCGACTTGCTCAACACAGGATACCATCTACAAGCTTCAGAAATAATAAACACTGTAGCAAGTCCAAAATACAACGACAGTAAAGGCTGTAACAACCATATGAAAGGTAAAATTGAAGATATGAAGTTTGAAAAGATGCAGTATGTGTTAATCTACCAAGGGAACAGAACTGTCAGCCAGTCAAAGTGAATTAATCTCACTGTCAGAAGGATGACATTTTGAGTGTAAAAAAAATATAAAATCCATTAATGTTCTGTCGAAGATGGGTGAAACTTGCCAGTCTGCTCTGCCCGTTATCCATTATCCAAAGACAGGATTTATAGCACGGTTCTGTTCTGATGTTAAATGCATTTAGACACCATGGAAAGATCATCGTCTGTCTTTTTAAACTGTCTTGAAACTTCCCAAATGACAATCTAAAACAACTCAAGGAGTTCTCCAGATCTGGGTAGACACAGGTAAGATTCACTTAGTCTTCTTCAAGTACCTGTTGAAATGGAGCGGACTGAATCAATGCCAGGTTTGAGGATGTATTTATGCACCACTTCTAAATGCATCCACAATGCCTTTTGCAACAACAGTACACACAACTTGAAATGATTAAAAAAATACACAAATACAGAAATGAGCAGAAGTGCATAGTAAAAATAAGAAACTTAAGAGGACTTAAGGAAACAGGAGAATTGTTTCATTAGTTTTTTTGCCATTTTTATATATATATATATATATATAAAACACCCTAATATTCTTATATTTCCTAAAAATTTACAAATTGTGAATTGATTGGATGGATAGATTAATGAGAGATCCCTAATGTTTGACACGAAAATGTGCATAAAATCAAGCTTTCTGTAATAACACCTCCTAAAAATGTCTCAAATTGCACTTAATATGTAATAATAATAAATACATGAACATTATATGTTTATGAATATACCACAAATACTAGAAACTGAATCATGAATGTCATAATATGACATGATGATGAATGAGAAAAACATCACTAGTGGTCTTAGCTCTACTACATGTCCTTTACTTAAAAAAAAAAACCTCTGAGAGCCAGAGGAACATATGAAACCACGTCTATCAAGTCTCACAGTTTGTGGACCCATCGGCCCTCTGAATGCTTTCATTGTTCATGTGGAGAGTGCGTTTGGTGCAGGGTGGGGTTTCTGGCAGCTGCTAGGTGTCTGATATATTTTTAGTGAGGAGCGCCTGCTTGCCACCACAAGGAGGAGACTGAACAAACACCCTGATAGGGATCCACATCTGGCCTGAGGGGGGAAGTCTGAGGAAAGTTACAGACAGCGTGGACCACGAGGACATGAATGAAGGAGGGGTGCGAAGAACAGTCAAAGTTTTATGTTTACGTTTTCATCCAAAACCGTGCTGGAATCAGAGCGCTGCTGTCCCAGTTAGGTGGGCGAGTGGAGGCGCACAACATTTGTTTGTGTGAGTTCAGGGAAACAGATAATGTCCCTGTTGTTAATGCAGCTTGTCTGAAGATTCCTCCGCCCTCGTGCTGCCATCAGCCCATCGACATCTGTGATGGGTGGCGTCTGTGCCGGTGGATGAGGGGGTGTCCCGGTCCTGAATCCACTCCTGAAGGTACACATCAGCTCTGCGATAGCAGGCTAAATAAACAGAGGGGAGGAAACCCTGTCTAGACGAGGCTGCTGCCGGCCCGCTACGCACACCAGCCTCCTGTTTACACAAGGGGGGAATGCTGTCCACAGCCAAGAAACCATGGGGTAGAAAGACGGAGAGAGAGAAAGAGAAGGCAAAGTGGTAGAGCAAAGCAGTGTCGTAGGAAAGAAGTGTGTGTGTGTTTGGGTGAGGGGTGCTGAAACATACTGCTCTGTGTGTGTGCATGTATAACAAAAAAAGAGCAAGGTGACACCAGAAAGGACAGCTAAATGCCTCAAACACCACACAATTTTTCCATTAAGGTCCATTTTCTGGTTACGCCTTTTGTTCAGAAGATGTTTCAAGAATATTGGAATATTTATATATACGTGTAATCAGCATAACCTGAATAAACCAAAATGTTTTCTGGAAATGCTGTTAATATTTTTAGTCATTTCAGAATTCAGAGAGTAAATGTAACTAGCTCATTCATGTCCATCCTAACACGAAAGCTTGTAATAAATAGCAAAATGTTAGTTATTCAGTTCTTTAAAATACGACCCTGGACCACAAAACCAGTAATAATAGTACATTTTGATTATATATGCATCATCTGAAAGCTGAATAAGCATATTTCTATCAATGTATGGTTTTGTTAGAATAGGGCAATATTTGGCTGAGATACAACTATTTGAAAATCTGTAATCTGAGGTCCAGGGTCACAGATGTTATTAGAAAACCAATTTAGGTCTCACTCATTTTAAAAGTGTTTCTCGTCGATAATTCCACAAATGTCATATATAATATCGACATATTTAGCGTTTTGGTTCTTTTGCTGTTTTGGACCTGAAATAGCTGGAATTATTTGGTGAAGTGACAAGGACAACCATTTTATAAGCTCATTCTGACTTACTGAAGAAAAAAGAAACCTACCATATATGAGTACGACTGACTCCTCGATGGCGTGCTGGTAGCTGAACTGAGAGTCCAGAAAGGCCCGGCTGACAAAAGAACCATAGAAAGTTGACTGGTACCAACCCACATGAAGATGATCAATGTTTACATGCCGCAAACTTCTCATCATCTCCATCTGATACTGAACTACAAGAGAAAAGAGAGAGAGATGGCATTAGAGTGGGGGAGTAGGTGGGATGTCGTACTTTCTCAATTGAATTTGATTTCAGAAAATTAAGTTAAGTATATTTTACATTAGGTATATTTTCTCTATACTGACTTCCTGTGGTCACTTAATGCTCCAGCCATATGAAAAGAACAACATCAATATCCTGTTAAACTTAAATCTTTAAAACCTATATTCACAATTTAGCACAATAGCATCTGGATGCCCTAATATTCAGAAGGCTTTTAGGATAAACTTAGGATAACTGAGGACAACCAAAATAAGATCACGGTAATCTTATTTGAATCCACGAATGATTAAATAGCAGTCTGTTCATGCTCCGTGTATAAATCGTCTGTGCTTCAGTGCCATGTAAAAACACATTCTTTTCTTTTCTAGCATATGCACCACAAGCTTATGGGCAAAAAATCCTCTCTGACAACATTGATGGGGGTTTTAATGCTTAAATTAAATGGATTGGATATCCAAGACCTCTATTAGTAGTCCAATCTCACTTTACTCTGTTTACTACTGTACTGCTATTAAACATTAAATATATTTCTGGATAAAAAAAGTTATGCACCATAATTTAACTCTACAGATTATATGCGACCGAATGATCAACAAAGTGCAATGTTACTAAAAAGAAGACATTGACTAGCTGATATATCTGCCAAGCCCCAGAGACTTCCTAATAGCATGTTATATAGGGCTAAGAAAAGCAAAATAACTCATATTAGTCCATCTCTAGTGTATAGTATGATCACAGGAATATCTGTGCAAGTACAGAAACTTTCAGGACAGGCATGCACTTCAGCAGAATGCACTTATGGAGCACTGGGTTTCCTGTCAACCCTGGAAACTTCGACACAAACACGGCCAGATTTGGTACTACAGATAGCGATAAATGTACGAACACAGACACATTAACTCCTCGGCTTAGCTGGACAACAATTTCCACTCTCGTGTGCCAAGCCAGAATCCTGATGTCCTGAAAATACCCCCTCTGACAATTCAAATGCCATTCGGTTTTATCCCGAACGCAAAAGGCAGAATATTAACAGAAGAAACATGTTGGGGATGAACATAACAAGGGTCTTCATTTTATTAAAACAGCCAGAGAGTCTCATATGGTACATTAAATGAGAAGTGGTCTGCTCTCATGAGAAAACATCTGCGATATGAAGACTAGCCGTAGGATGGAAGGCAAGAGTAACTCAAAAAATTGAAACTAATCAAATGGTTGATCCTTTGGGGGGGGGCACATCTTTGAGAGCAAATGTGTGAGAAAAGAGGGTTGGAGGGGACGAAAACAAATGGCTCTTTTAGAGTGGATACAAAAAGGGACTTCAAAAGCAGTGAAAAATGTGTGCATTCCAGTACACGGCACAGTTTTAAAACCACAAACCAGATTTTGCAAGGACAAATGAGTTGCATGAGAATAAAGAAAAAAAAACACAGAAAAGATGTAAAAAGAAAAAAAAAAAAAGAGAAACAAAACGAACAAACCCAAACCCCCTAAAACACTTGAAACAACAACACAAAAAACAAGATAATGAGAGTCTTGCTGATGGCATCCTGTAATTAAATGGATTTTCATATGGAAAAAACACCACCCTAAAAAAAATATAAAAACAAGGCCAAACCCAGCAGATTTTTTTGCATGGAGGATTTTTTTTTTTTTTTTGCACGATCCGAGACCTCGCATTAACTTTTTGACTTCTTCTGTGGACACTTCAAATGTTGTGGGTTACAAACAGAAAAACAAGGAGGCCTAAAAATGGCAGATTTGCACAGAAATGTAGGCGCCTCGATTTCAAGACGCTAATGTTAAAGTAGTACCAAAAAAAGACATGATCAAAGATGTCAAATTAAACAGTACAACATCATCATCACTCTTTATCACCTCAAGGTCAAAGTAGTAAGGCAGGGTGTATTTTAGGCTGTGTAAATATTATAGCCATTGCTTTCATCTGTGTCGAATCATGCGGCTTGTTACACAACAAATGTTCTATATTCTAACTGGACTAACAATTTTCACCTAACAAATCATAAAACTGAATATGTTGGGGTGTGCAAACAACCACTCAACACGCTAGCAACATGACAAAAACCACTCAAAACATGTTAGCAATCCAACAGAAACACCCTGGCAACCATATTATGGTGGTGATTTATTTGCGAAAAATGTAAAAGTATCATTTTGTTCATATGTTTCAGATCCAAAAGGAAACCAAAAAGTACTTTCCAACCCAGAATACTACTTTCACAGGAACGGTCTATGTCATTTAAAAGTGTAGGCATCTAAAAGTAACCTTAACACAACCTCAAACTAAATTTAATTCTAATACTAATGACTCAACACGACAGCTCACCGTGTGACTTTTTTCTCAATCCTTCAGTCCTTCAGTGCCATGCAGAGAATGGACGTAAAGGCGTATATATAAATATATACACATATACAGTGGGTGCGGAAAGTATTGAGACCCACTGTAAATTTCAGACCCCCTACTGTTTTTTTTTTTTTATGTTGCAGCCATTTGCTAAAGTTCGTTTTTTTCCTCAATGTACACACAGCACACAGTATTGACAGAAAAACACAGAATTGTTTTGGGAATTTGCGAATCCTCTGCCATTCCTCCTTGGAGATCCTCTCCAGTTCTGTCAGGTTGGATGGTCTTTTTAGGTCTCTCCATTGATGCTCAATTGGGTGTAAGTCAGGGCTCTGGCTGGTCCATTCAAGAACAGTCACTGAGTTGTTGTGAAGCCACTCCATCGTTACTTTGAAGGCAAACCTGCGGCCCAGTCTGAGGTCCTGAGCACTCTGGAGAAGGTTTTGGTCCAGGATATCCCTGTACTTGTAGTTGCAGTGATGGTTGACTTTCTACAACTTTCTCCAGTCATCCGACTGCATCTCTGGAGCTCAACCCCAGTGATCTTTGGGTTCATCTTTACATTTCTCACCAAGGCCCTTCTCCCCGATAGCTCAGTTTGGCCGGACGGACGGACAGCTCTAAGAAAGGTTCTGGTCGTCCCAAACGTCTTCCATTTAAGGATTACGGAGGCCACTGTGCTCTTAGGTTAAGGTTTTAAGTGCAGCAGATTTTTTTTTTTTGTAACCTTGGCCAAGTTTGTGCCTTGCCACAATTCTGTCTCTGAGCTCTTCAGGGCATTTCTTTCGAACTCATGATATGCATTTGCTCTGACATGCATTGTGAGCTGTAAGGTCTTATATAGACAGGTGTGTTGGTTTCCTAATCAAGACCAATCAGTATAATCAAACACAGATGGACTCAAATGAAGGTGTAGAACCATCTCAAGGATGATCAGAAGAAATGGACAGCACCTGAGTTAAATATGAGTGTTACAGCAAAGGGTCTGAATACTTAGGACCATGTTTCAGTTTTTCTTTTTTTAATAAATCTGCAAAAATGTCAACAAATCTGTGTGATGAAAATGAGGGAAAAAATTAACTTTCCAAAAAATTAGCAAATGGCTGCAATATAAAAAAAGAGTGAAAAATTTAAGGGGGTCTGAATACTTTCCGTACCCACTGTGTATATATATATATTTTTTTTAAACAGGCCTGTGTTGTGCTAATCGGATCGTTCTGTAACTTACATGAGACACTGGGTCCACTGGCCCGATCCCAAATGGCACTAGAGTCTACATTTTGTAACATGGCCTACTGGGTAACAGTTCGCTGTGAAGACCACACCAATGCAAAAGGGCACATTGTGCCATTCGTGAGCACCTTAAAATGTCAAACGGGACACCCCATGGCCGTGAATCCCCACCAAGTGCGCCATTTGGGACTTGGACCACAGTCATTCTGGGATAGGCTTTAATGCATTTTAGTTTAGAAACAGCTGAAAAGCAATTATTATGTCATAATTTGTAAGTCAAGAAGCTATTCTTTTTTAATAAAATAGGACATTCTGAATGATAAATTCAATGCTTATCAAGTGCATAATAATTATAAATAAAATCCAGCCTGTATGAAATGTTCAAAATAAAAATCTTAATATTTTGAATTAATAATTTTAATTAAAAGATTTACTATCTGAATAAAATGTTTAGAATGTGCAAAATGAACCTTTTTTTTTTTTTTTAAAAAAATAGAAATTTTTGACACTGATTGTCAACAAATGAACAATGATGATTGTTAAAAGATTTATTGGCTAAATAAAACGTGCAAAATTAACCTGGCCACTATAGCATTGGTGTGTTTCGGGGGGGGTTTTCACACAGATGTGCTCCTTTATTGTGTCCTGGATAAATAAGGAAAGGATCACAGGTGACACGTGTCATCTGCAGGCAAGCCGATGCATTTTCTCGCGATCCTACAGCCCAGCACCTGGAGTGCTAATGAGAGGCGCCATCTCTCTCTTGTTCCATCTATGCACTCTTCTCGATCCCTTGGTCTTTTTCTCCATTTCTTTTCCCCCCCTTTTCTGATACAAGGCTCCTGTCTCACAGACTTGTTAGATAAATTCAGACAGTGACAGCTTGTCAGGTTTCTGCGACAGGGTAGGATAGACCAGAAAAATGTGTGAAGATACTACTGCGCTGAAAGGCATGCAAATTCATGATCTCAGTGCACTTAAAGCGGTAGATCACCCAAAATGAAAAGTCAAGGAAAACCAGTATTACTTTCATACTGGCAATAACTAATAAATAGCCCATAAATGTGTCAAATCATTTGTTTAAATAACTAAAAATTAAAATACATGTAAAATACTATGATCAAAAAATCGATTACAGTTTAAAAGTTCGGTGTGGTTTTTAACGTTTAGTTTTAAGTCTCACAAAAGCTGCATTTATTTAATAAAAAATACAGCTGATTAATGATTAATTTCAATTTTGCATATATATATATATTAAATGAAAACAAAAAAGCACCTATATATATACACATATGTTGAAAACAGGTATTTTTCTTCTAGCAGATTGTAGTAATACTTCTAAATACTTTTGTAAAAACCATCATAATTTTGTTTTCAGAATTCTTTTATGAAGCGAAGAAGTTCAAAAGAAAAGCAATTATTTACTTAGACTATATTGTTACATTTTAATCAATTTAATGCTGGCATGCTGAAGAAAATAACCAGTCATTAAACTGTTCAACTAAAGAAAATCCTCCTGTCGTTTACATCCCATCTCCCAACTTTTTTCAGTAGAACACTAAAAATGAACAATGTTCACAAGGGATTTCAAGCTCCAAAAATCCTTATATCTGCGACCAGTGCTGATTTTTGTTTGTTTGTTTGTTTCAAAGAAGGATAAGTATGAGCGGTTTAATAATGAGCATTATAAATCAGGTTCATATACTCATTCATATGAGACATACACGTTCCTCTAAGGATGTCACAACTCTTTAGAATAACAGGCATGGGTTTATGATTCCATACCAGCTTAAACCGATTTGAAAAATAGTTACAGCAGCAATGAATATATCCTCAGAGCTCAAAAGACCCTGACCCTTTGTTTCCTTCACGCACTTTCCCTGTCTCTTAAACCTACGACTCCACAGCTAACGTCACACCAGCCGTTATGCATCGACTGTCTACTATGCTCTTCTTTTATTAAAACTTTCAGCAGCAGAAATAGCAGACCTGTCAAAGCTGAAGTCATACTTGCGCCGATCTAAACAAGTATGTGAAGCATTAAAGAAACTATTCATGCTTTAAAGAAAGCACAGTGCATTCACATAAAGCTAGATTTCAGCTAAAGAGCTATGGCGCCATCTAGCGTAAAGCTTTTTCTGGTCACGTCCTAAATAAATCAGAACCTCTACTTGGAAATCTGTATGATCTGCAGGCAATCACACACATGTAAACACACAAACAAGTAAGTAATCAGCAGGGCAAATAAAACAAACAAGCGTGCGACTGGTTTCCATAATTCATAAATATATAGCATAAATTGAATCTAAATCAAACAGGAGACTTTCCTGGCTGTTTGGCTAAGGTCTTAAGCTTGACACGGCCCCGTACACATCTCTCAACAAAGACACAGTGTCAATACGTTCCAACGCTTAATAGCATCATGTCCTGAGGCCTTTCTCTCTGCTAGGCAAGCTGAACTAAGCTGTTGTAACCCCTTCAGCTATCTGGCCGCCTCCGTGCACACTATGCCCCTCGGGAAGCGAGAGGTGTATCTGTCTCTCTCTCCGTTACTCCATGGTCCCTGCCTCCTAATTACACCAGAGGAATCATCTACACCACATCACAAGCTCCTGCCGATGTGTCAATCATATTTCCACTGAGCAGCAAGGCATTGCTTCCGAGACGGAGAAGGAAAGAAAACTAAAGGAGATCGACACCTCCCTGGTGGGCTCCGTAAGCTCGGATGGAAGAGGTGCGTGTCTGCTGTCTGTGTGTTTGTGCATCCCCTTTACGGTCTTGTATTACTGCTGTTTTTGATCTAGTTATATTTATTATTTTGAATCAAGATCATACTCATAAATCAAAGGGTGCGAGTACCGTGAAGGAAGGAACAACAAAGAGATGTGTCAGTCAAAAAAGATGTGCTGAAACGCTGCAAATGTACATGTGTCAGATATTGATTAAAACCAGCTGTAGGAGGTTGAAGGTCACCATATAATCAAAGCTTCCTGAGCTAATGAGATATTCCTTTTATCCCATCTAATAATGTATTCAAACTACACTCCCAATCAAAAGTTTGCAGACATTTGATTTTAGTATTTTAGTAATAAAGATATGCTCAACAAGGATGCATTTATATGATCAAAAATACAGTAAATATAGTAATAACATATTCAACTGCTTTCCATTTTAATATAGTTTAATATGGAATTTATTTTTGCGATGGCAAAGCTGAATTTCTATCAGCCATTACTTCTACAGTCTTCAGTGTCACATGACCCTTCTGAAATTTTAATATGCTAATTTGCTGCTCAGGAAACATTTCTTGTATGGTTAAAAAAAAGAAAAAAGATATGCGGTTTAAAATTTGTGTGGAAATCATGATATCTTTTTTTCGAGATTTTTCAATTAATATAACATTTATTCTTGAAATACAAATATTTTGTTGTACAATGCACAAAAATTAATAATACAAACAGTAAATGCTATAATGGAGCACCCTAGCAAAATCGTATGACTGCATCAAGCTAATAAATAAAGTTGATAAATATAAAATAATTGTACCTTTTCTTGACAAGAAAAGTTTAGATCAGGTGTAAAACGTCATGTGGTGACTCCTCGTGTTTATGAATGAATAAATAAATGTATAACTGCTTAAAACACACACACACATATATATCTATAAAAAGGTGTGTTGAAAATGTTTTTTGAAACCAATGTGAATACAAAAAGTGCATTCTAAGAAGATACCAGCGGGTGTGGAAAAAAAAAAGAAAAAAACACAGAATAGCTAAAATGGGAACATGAGAGATCCAGGTTTTAAGGGAGAAATATGAAGGATGTCTGATTCCCCGATGTTAAAGAGATAACCTGGTGCTGATGTCTTGCCGAGCATGACCAAAGCGAGCTTCAGCGAAAAGCTCATATCCATCACTTAGTTGCCGCTTTCTGTCAGGCTCCAGGAAAGACGCCCTATTTTATGACACAAGGGGTCCCACAAAAATAAAACTGTGAATCACACACAACACACAGTGTTCTGATGCTAGTGAACGGCCTGTGGTGAGAAAGGCAGGGAGGAGCCCCTGTGGCGATAAGCCCGTTTTCTTCGGAGAACTCTGCGCCCTTCAAGTCAGCCAACTCATGTAGAGTACAGCCAAAGAGACAAGACCAACAAAGTCAGTATGTACCCTTGGAGAACACAAACTAGGGTTGGGTAGATGTAAGTGTGCCCCAGAAACAGGGTGTGTTATTGCCAGGAATCACTAGAATGTTCCCAGAACAAGCAATAGGCTATTAAAGCCTTGAATAAAGTCTTGGACAGAACAAAAAAACTCCCATAGTTGTGGATGAGATTTTTTTGATGCGAAGAACTGGAGTAGTCGATCTGAAAGTACCCTGCAAAGTTCAAAAGGTCTCCGGTCTTGGTCTAAAAACATGTCGGTCTGGATCTGGTCTTTGGACATTGACTTTCATCAGGATTCTGGTCTTAAAACATCTAGTTTGACAACAATGAAAGTTACTGCAAAACACGTCTAATTCTCCACATACAGACCATAATACATCAAGCCCTAGATTCACAAACCAACCCATAAATGGACTAGTGTTTGTACACTCCATCTGCTGAAGCATCTGCTCTGGCTTCTTCTACTCTGCAAAGTCTTGACAGAATCACAGACCCACACAGTCCTGTAAATCCCTATTTTCCGCAAACGATCCCCTGGCAGAGTAGCATAAGGCCCATTTATACTGCTACTACCGCTGCAGCTTGAGTTACCGTGATCAAATGCTTATACATTATTAAAATGGTGTACATTTCTTGAAATGTTTGGATCTTAAGCCCTTGTTATGAGTGTGTTGGTTATTAGTGGCTCGTTACGAAGTCAGGCTATGAGACTCTACCAAACAGCTAGCACTTGCAAGTTCTTTCTGCTAATGCTAAGGTTCAGTTTCAGCAGCTATGCCACATGAAACACCGTAGCTACCAATGACACGTGTACACTTTATAGATTTAGACTACAGAAACCGAAACACAACAATAACATAAATAAGTTGCTTCCAATTATTAATATTGGCTGTGGTATAAATCCAAAAACAAAGCAATAGGAATTATCCTCATAGCAAAGCTATTGGTATACAAATATTTTTAAATATTACATTTTTAAACAATTTTTTTTTTTTAATATTTCAACTTGTGTTTTGTAGCATTTTTCTTTCTCATGATCCGGTGTTTTCCACGTCTCAAAATGGCTGTTCTATGAAACGGTGAATGAATGCAGTGAACACATTTGGGAACGATACAATCACCGGCTTTATTTTTGATGATAACAGCATTTCACTAGATTGGTAGTGACACATTTTCCTAAGCATGTTTTGATTGAAGCTAGAGTTTTCTTTAATAAAAATAAAAAGCTTAAAAAATATAAAAGCTTAAAAGTGCAGTATGAATTTCTGACAGCTAGCAATTTAAATGCAGTCCAAATTTAAAATATCGCTTTCAAGTAAGGGTGTAACGATTCACGTATCGTGTATCGTACGATTTATGGTCATTTTCCAAATCATCAAAGTGATCATTTGTATCTCCTTGCTAGTGGAGACTTGAGAGAGCATTGCACGTGCGTGTCATTATTTAGTTGTTTGGTATGCACTTGCTCACAAGCGGAGCGATGTGATTTCCTCATTATCTTCAGCTGGGATGTTCCTGTGATAACCAACTTTGCGGTGTGTGTCGGCAGATTCGTTAAGGGACAGATGCATTGCATAAAATCCTTTTATTAAAAAAAACGTTTCATACATATTAGTTTTTATATATTAGCATATTTTAAAAACATA
>JAUMHR010000076.1:12005197-12019266 GCA_032361145.1 Enteromius fasciolatus
TCTTAATTAGTTTTGTTTTTTATGTAAATGATTCAATAAATACCGTACCGTGCCATTCATACCGAGGTATTACCGTAGTGTGAAATTTTGATACTGTTACATCCCTACTTATTATTATTATTATTATTAATGCTACTTAGTATTTTGTAAAAACCATGAAATACATTTTTTTAAGTAAAAAAAAAAACTGAAATCCAAACTTGACATTTTTAATTTCTTTAAAAAAATAATAATCATTTGAACTGTATATCATGCCAAAGACAAAGAAACAAGAGTTTACAGAGGCGACTTGACAATTAACTGTAAGATCAGCAGGCATATTAATAAACTGGCAGGCGTTCAGTATCGTCATTTAATCTGTGGACGATTCCACATTGTGTGCGTATGCGTGTGGGTGAGCGTGTGTCTGTTTGTGACATGCATGCATGTGTTTGCAGTGTTGTGAGCCCTCTGCTGTGACAAACAAATGTCTGGATGCCACAGCCCCCTGAGCGAGCCTTCGTCACATGGCCCCGTGCAGCGTTAAGGAAAACAAGCTTCTCCATTGTTTTGCACAAAGGCTGTAGTGCTGACACTGCAGTCGCATGAAGCTTTCTCTCGCTCTTTAACACTCTGTCTTTCTCGTTCTCCCTCTCTCTCTGGCTCCGGTCACTGTCACAAACTCATTCTCGGCTTGGGGGGTTGGGCCGCTCCTGACATTTAGCTTCCAGATAAACTCAACAAGGCCCAACATGTGCCACATTGATGGCACCTCTTGTCTAGCACCAGTGCATTGTGTTAAGGCATTTTTTGACCGTGTTGTCAGGAAACTGCGTGTCACATTAACAGTGGCATCATTCTTTTACCTTGGAAAGCGGTTGGAAAAGGTTGCTCAGGGGCCAAACACAACCAAACGGTGTTGGTAGTCAAATTGGGACGGTGTAATATATGGGTCAGGTTTGAAATTTGCAAAGTCATGCCTGTTCAGCAACTTTCATATTGCAGCTCAGCATTAAATATGCCATTATCACACATAGTGTGTAAAAACAGCCTAACCAGATCATGAAGGCAAATTTGCCTAATGAGTCTAAAGCCGAGTTCAGACTGCATGATTTTAGCCCCGACTTTGACTCGCCGACAGGTTTTGAGAAATCGCAGACAAACGCCTAAAATCACAGGCAAATCGGTGCTCGTTCACGTGAGTGCGAACTATCAATGACGCGATCTGAGATAATCGCTGACACCCGTGAGATATTTGGCATGCTAAATATCTGGACCTGTCGGCGATTTAGAATCATGCCGTGTGAAATGTGTTCTGACTGAATAACATCGGCGATTACTTACAGCCAATGAGAGAGCAACATCCAGGGCAGCGGGAAGATGGGGGAGGAGTTAAGAAGGAATAGAAGGTAATTATCCTCGTCCATAATCTTCTTTTCGTTGCAAATGAGCGCACATGCAATTTATATGACGAGCTTATTTTGCCTGCTACTCTTTTTAATAATAATCCCAGTCTCACGAGAGAACTCTCGCGTTGTTTCCATGTCACTTCTCGCGTGTGTTTGGCAGTGAGACAAATTTGTTGGCGATTCTTTATGTTGTAAAGTCATGCATTGTGAAACCCCCTGTCACCGATCTATCACGCAGTGTGAACACCGCTACCCCCGATAGTCGCGCAGTATGAAAAGATCTGTGACGCGACTGCTTTGAAAATCGTGCAGTCTGAACTCGGCTTAATTCTCATCTCCCTGATCTTCATTGCACAGCTGAGATCTTCACCGATGACAACAGGTGTCTTCTAGATCTGTGAAACTCAAGTCTGAAGTTGACCTTTATTTAGAGACAAACCTCAACGTTCCTGGCCTGCAGTGCTCTAGATGGATAAATTCATGTGCACTGCTGAGCGGTTATTTTAATCTCTGTTTGAGAGAAGAGAGAACCCGATAGTTAGTAGGTTCTTTGTATAATCGTTGACTATTTGAGCTCATAGAACAAAAAAGGCTGATCAGATGCATAGATTTTCCTAAGGGCTCAAACAGATAAAGGAGGTGCATTTGGAAAACGGCACCCTAGTGTGGAATGACCGAAGAAGCAGAAAATAGCATCCAGCCCTCCCTGTCACTCACACAAAAAGAGCTGCACTGACTGTGGTCTTGAGTCAGCTGCATTTTGTTTAACTCAAAAGCGGTTGCGCAAGGTTTCTGTCATTTCTCTGTAACTTGGTACTGCTTTTAGACAGCTTGTTAGGTAGTATGAATCTCAATGCACTAACAACTTACAGGCCAATATTAGACTATGTTGTGATAGACATGAACAGAGCAATAGTATTACATTAGGTGGTTGCTTTTATTTGTTTATAAACTTAAATGCTTAAGCTATCCTTTACACAGTCTAGAGTCAACAACATGTTAGTGAACAGCTACAGTTCTTTAGAAAAGCTGCCCTAACAACTACACATTGTGACTTCTGCATGGGCAAACTCTATATTTTAACACATTTTGGTGCAATCTTAAAATATATATATATTTTTTTTACATTCTCGTCTTATTACTTCAATCACTAATGTTACATTAACGAATGAATCAATTTAATTGAAACTATGCTCCCATAACTGATCTTAACTGATCATTTTCTGACAGTGATGCATATGTAAATCACAGGAGAGACGTCTGTTCACAATCTGAACTTCGTTTTAAAAAGTGTTTTGTTTAATTGAGTGAATAGTCACCTGTGTGTGGTGATGTTTTTGTCTGTGCAGGTTGAATGTGAACCTCTCAATGTGTATTTTCACTGTGTTTGACTCTTATGGTAGTCTATATTAACACAATCCCTGCTGTCACCTCAGGCTGGCAAGGCATCTATGAAAGATTTCATAGGAGCATCTTTGCCCTTTGACCTGAGTGAGAAAAAGGAAGGTTTTGTTTCATTCCTATCATTTATGGCATTATGTGAGTGGTTGTGTGTTTTGAGTTGATGTTGGTAATACATATTGTTGCCCTTTTTTGTTTTCTTGACGCCTGTGGTATGCTTATTTTCTTTCATTTGGGGCAGAGGTTTTGGAGTTTGATTTTTGGGGGTGGACAGGGGTTGAGGTTTGATTGTTATAATGGTGTGCTACAAATAGGGTTGCCATGATAGAACCATTCTCTCACTTTTTCTAACCAACTTAAGTTCTAGTCATAAACACCATCTTAACTAAAAAGCCTCATGGTGTAAATTCCTGTTCGATTTGTGCAGGTCAAAGCAGATGTCCCAACAGCCACAGATCCACGGATTTCTTTAAAGTCAAATTTCAGTTTTCTTTTATGAGACTCTCCAACCCTAAATTCTCACACGTCACTGACTTTTACAATATAGTTGTATAGCCTTATTAAATCATATTTAGTATGTTACAGCCATTTCAGTGCATTCGGTCACCCCTCAACTAATTTAAAAAGTTCTCACCCGTCTGTTTAGTGCAGACAGTAAATGTGAAAAGCGCTCTGAAAGTGCAACGGGGTACGTAATGAAAGGCAGAATGGGCTCATTGTTCCTGATTGCTTATTTAATCAAAACTCTCCTCTGTGTGTGCTGTCCAGCCTGAGGCTCATTGTCTAAGTGCGGAGGGGGAAACAGCCAGCAACGTCCCTTTTTGAAAACTGTCCAGCTGTCAAAGTAGCCCTGACATATTCACAATGCTCTCCTCATCTCCTCTTTGCCTCTCCTGGGTCCTGCCTTCCCCCGTTTCAGACAGAGGGGTGTTAAACGCGTGTGACTTTTAACAGAGATGATTCACCCCAATGATCTGTTAATAAAAATGTTAAATTATTTTTCCCTGTCCCAAATTCGATTACAGACAACTTTAAAATGTTTGTATGTTATAAAGTGTAAACAATGAGGGGCTATCAAAACATTGATCTCTTTGTTTGAGAATTCTGACCAGCCTGACATAGCAACAGTGGCTCAGCCAATGGCATGAGCTTGGGGGCGGGGCATTTGATTTGATTTACCAATAGCTGATGGGAATAATGTTAAATTGAGTGAAACTTGGATTTCCTGTCTGTCTCAGGTGTTTTTTTTTTCTTCTAAAAAAATAAATAAAAGCACTTGCTATCAAAGCATTGCTTGAAGTGTCTTAACCAGCCCAAATTAGCAACTATAGATATGTATAGGTAGATGCCCTATTAGTGGCTGTTTCTATGAGCCAGTAAGTCATCCGCCATATTGGAATGGTCAAAGACCGTCTATGAACACTCTGCAACTATAGTTATAGGCATGTATCTACAGTAGTCAACATTTGAAGTGGATCAAAAAGTTTGTCAAAGTTCAAGAACGCATTTTGGCTTTAGCTTTTATGACAACTTTGAATGTGTTTTGATCAACTTCACATGTTGACTAGCATATATCTGCAATAGATTTCAGCAGATGATTTTGCTTAATGCACACAGTACAAGACAAAGCTGTTAGCTAACACAACATTTCAAAGGTATTAATGTTTAAAAACCTGTATTTTTGACTTAGCAGATATTAAAAACAACAAGTGTTCACAACCAGCAATGTTGTGGCATCCTGCAACCCAAATAGTGGCTGGCAAAACGTTGACCTTTCCAAGGTGGCTGAATATGCAGGGAGTGGTCGAATATGGCATCTACTAGGGCTGGGACGAGACACTTATCCTACAAGACGAGACACTGGGTTCATGAGACTGAGACAAGATGAGATTTTTAGACTTTATTTATTTATTTTTAAAATAAACCCTCAATGATAAAATGTATTGGGAAAATGGTATTTTCGGTTACACTTTATTTTGATGTCCCCTTTAACGTATTCTGTTGAATAACATTGCATCTACATATCTACTAACTCTCGATAGAGTGCTAGCATTAGTAGACTGGTAGGGTTAGGGTCAGAATAAGTTGCTATGTACATGCAAAGTTACTTAGAGTCAGTAGAGCGCCTTTTGGGAGACCATCACAATAAAGAGTTAACAGATATTAATTAGAGAGTGTACTAATAGCTAGTTGACATGTAGGTGCAAAACTACTTATTTTCAACAGATTGTTCAAAAGGGACCATCAAAATAAAGTGTTGACGTATTTTCAACAAAAACATTCCAAAAAATGTAGGTGCATTTTATAAATAACTGTTTGAAATTAAACTATTTTAATGAATTACATGCAGTAATAAACAACGTGAACACTGCAAAATATTTTGCCACAAACTGACAGGCAAGTAATTAATAAATAAACAAAATAAAAACAAAAAGGGTAAGCGTTCTTTCAATAAAGCTTCAGAAAACAGAATCGGGCAGAATACCTAAACAAACTTGCCAACAGCAAATGCCGCTCCAGCATAAAGGCCAAAGTATACTTGGGCCATCTGCATTACGTCATTTTCGTCATCAGGAGGGCTTGCGGACACCCTGGTCAATTGGTGGCATTGCGCATGTATTGAGCTCGCTGTCCGTCCGCACTAATCCGTGACTGAGTATACTTTGAAAGCTGTGTGGACGCGGCTGTGCACGAGATGGAACGCAGCGCGGAAAGTAAAGCAAAGTCTGCCTACACTGGAACGCGATAAAGCGACCATTGAAAACCATTTGGAATATGTGTCAGAACGTCTTAAATTGAAAGCGGCAACAATTTTCCGTCTGAGATTTGTTGCACCACATCGTACAACTATCGCGAGGATATCGCCAAGTTCTCGCTAGACCAGTCGTGTCACACGATCTCGTCACATCTACCTATACAGATCTACAATAGTAACAGTGGCTCAGCCAATGGAGTATGGAGGTGGTTGTTTGACCACTGATGGGCAATGTTTCATTGGATTAACGATGATCCTTTAAATATTAGAGGTTGATTTTTATTTTTATAAAATTGTTTAGCCAATAACTGAATTTTGGAAAAACCTGTCTGAAGGCAGTTATTATTTGGTACCACAAATGAAATTACAGCTGTAAAGAGAGATGTCTATTTTGGCAACCTTATATTTCTAATAATCACTAGCAGGCATTTCCTTGGTGTTACTGAATTGTGGAAATGGGGTGCTTGGCCGCGCTGTGGTTCTGTATTCTGTGTCCATAATGCAATGCTAACATGCTGTCGTGTTTGTCTCTCGCAGGATCCCCACTCACTACGTGTACCCGCAGGCCTTCATGCAGCCCAGTGTGGTCATCCCTCACATCCAGCCAGCGGCGGCCTCCGCCACCGCATCCTCACCTTACATCGACTACACCGGTGCAGCCTACGCACAATACGCCAGTGCCGCAACCGCTGCAGCCGCCGCAGCCTACGAGCAGTACCCATATGCTGCCTCTCCCGCCGCAACCGGCTACGTAGCTACTGCCGGATACGGCTACGCCATGCAGCAGCCACTGGCCACCGCCGCGCCGGGGTCAGCAGCTGCAGCCGCGGCCTTCGGTCAATACCAGCCCCAGCAGCTGCAAGCCGAACGGATGCAATAGCAACCAAAGAGACGGACGGGAGACGCACAGGGAATCGACGCCCAGCGACTGCTATTAGATGATGAAGAGGATGGTGACGAAAATAGTTGCTGGTTATGGGTTGATTGCAAAAGGAGGAAGACGAGGAGCATACAGGAAGGGGATAGTAATTAATAGAGAGATTATTAGTGAGATGGGAACTCCATTGCTTTCCAACTTGCTGTGATTTAACGAAAAAACAAAACCAAACAAACAAAAAAAAAGATGGCAGAAAAGGACGGAATCTAGCTTTTTACTATTATCGTTGTTATCTTTATTACTATAATTAATATTAGAGTAGGATATTTATTGCGAAAGGAGGTATGCAGCGACTAATCACTGTGGTATAGGTGCGTTGTAGACGAAACCTTAAGTCCCGATGCTGTCATTTAATGTAGGCGACCGTTTTTCCGAAGGACACTTGGAAATGTCCCACATTGTTTTGATTCTAGGGCCCCTTACCTTTATATTTATTCTCATTTTTGAGGGCTCTTTTTGTTCTGTCTTCTCAAGTGCATTTTTTTTGATCATCAGGGAAATGGAGCATTTTTTCAGCGAATTAGAAATGACAAACTCTGCCAATCAGGGATAGTAGATCTAACTGTGGCGAAATGGAGAAAGATCCAGTGTTAGCATGTATTATGTGTTGTGAACTACCTTTTTATCTATCTGATGCTGAATGTCCCCCCTTTCTCTGACTCCTGTATTGACCTCCTGACCTATGCAAAGCAAACAGGCCGCCAGGGGACAAAACAAAGTGCAGGAACAGGAGAGATTTTCTTTTGCTCCCCCACAATGGGCATCGAACAATTTGAAGGCACTCTCGAAAAGACAAAAAGACTGAGATGTATTGTATTATATGCTTACAAAACACACTGACTAACATGAACGCAGTTACACACAAATTTAAGTGTTAATGTCTGTCTGTGGGCAAGGGAGGACGCATACACACACACAAAGATGACTACGTAGGGGAAAAAAAGCATAGGGCATTGCTCAGTACTAGTACTAGAATCAGGGAGCAATTGCTGTGTTGGAAGGAACAGGCACTGATACACACACACAGACAGTCGGATTGCTCTGGAACGATCACTGGTGCTCGTTTATTGAGCTGTCGCAGTTTCATCCCTGGACCCCGCTCCTGCTCCGGGTCTGTCAACTCTTCTTATCCTCCTAGAGAGGGTCCAGAAGCTTGAGGACAGACCTGTGCATCCTCCCAATATCAGTGGCGGATCTTTATCTGGAACACGACGAGGATCTGCGATAAGGGAGAGGGAGTTCCCGCAAGCTTTTCACCCACTGCTATCGGCCTGGTCTTTATATGTTCACCAAGAAATATGTCTGAGCACCAGCACACGTAATAAGGTCTATGTATTTCAATGAGCAACTCTTTACAGAACAGCACTATAGCGAAAGGATCCGAAGCCGTACGTACGAGGGTTCTTTGTGTGCCTTACATTTGTAATGCTATTTAAAGACATCTGCTATTTAAGATATTTATTTTGAGTTGACTTATGTTGCGCTCTAAGATCACTGACTTGGAAGCGGTACTGTATGGATATAATGTATTCATCTCATGGCATATTATTATTATTATTATTATAAGTTATTGAGTAGGCATAGTTGTAGTATTATTAACATACTCAACCAAAAATGTTGGTGTAGGACTTATTTAAGATACAATTCTGTATGTGCACTGTACAATTCTTTTTTTTTTTTTCTTTATACATTTGGAATTGAATAGACATTAAATATCGGCTAGTGTAATGCCTATCGTATGACATTTATTTTTTTGCAGGCCTGTTATTTTGGGCATGTTCTCTCCATTTGTCATATCCAGAACTGTTTTAAAAGACTTTACAAAAAGGACAAAAAAAAAAAAAAAGACCTGGCGAAACCTAAGGGACATGCTGCTTCATACACTAGAATGTATTGTCAATGTTGAGGATGGATGCTGTGCTTCTATTGCTTTAAATATGCATCAGATGGGCTATTTTACACTGTTGAGAATTTTTATACTTGAACTCTTTCTTACAAGGGAAAATATGAAAAAAGAAGATTAACAACACACGAAAAACAAGGACTTTTTTCATGGTCACTGGATTTGGGCATGTAAAGTATTAATGACTATTTAAATACAAACGTTCTGTAGGTATTTAAGCCTTATTTCAGATTTTCAACACTATTTACTCTAAATGGAAATAAAAGGTTCTATATTTAAACCTCAAATGCTTTGTTCATTGCACAGGCTGGATTTGTGTCTCTGTTTCCATTGGGAAACAGATTTTGCATTTCATTGGGTTGCACTCATGGTTTGGGATTGTTATATTGTGTAACTTATTCATTGTATTTCAAAAGCACACATTCTAGGTCATTGCTACAACACTGATTCATCTCAGTTCAAACTTACAAGGTGCACTGCTAAATATTTCAATGGCTTATGTTTTGTTTCTTATGGTCTTTGTTTAGACAGGCGGTAGCTTTTCCACTGCAGGGATGAAGAACAAGCTGTTGTGTGTTTCTCGCGGATGAAGGTGTCATGAAAAAGAAGCAGATATTCTCAGCAAGTCAAAAGTATAAACACACAGGCTGTCACTTCTCCTCGCCACACAGCGAGATGCTTATTTATGACTTTGTTTATGCTGGTTTGTGAGGTGACAATTTAACTGACCTCATCTCTGCCTGTCCAGGCATTTTTCAATAATGGAGCTGGTAGAGGAATCTTCTGGGTTCATTACCAGTTAAGCCCATTTGACAGTTTTTGTGACTTAATTAAATTGATTAGCACAAGAAATAATTTGGACTTGCCAAAAAAAAGAAAGAAATTGCAGTGGAAGTGAATGGGCCAATATTTTAGCTATATATTATATAAGCCTTTCTTTCGTTAAAACACAACATTTGTAGCACACACACACACACACACACACACAAACTATGTTTCTATCAGTGGAAGTAACTAAATAAAGTTATGGTGAGAATTGAATTGGGCCATTTTTGGAGGATAATATTTATTATTTTATAAAAGCACTTACATAAATTATTTTTTCTTCATTCTAAAAGCATGTTAACGTGAAAACTTCAACTCTGTAACATTGAGCCCCATTCACTTCCATTGTAAGCGCACAACTAACCAGTTTTTGTAAAAGACAATTAGCAGTGAGTTAAAAAAAGGTGCTAATCAACATAACCCCACAAGTACTGACAAGCTTCATTTGTACTGAGCTGCAAATATTCCTTTAGAGATTCCATTTCACCAGGCACCATTGCAAAACGATTCGAACTAGCCCTGCGTGCTTAAACGAGAGAAGAGAGACATGTTGAGTAAACATACATGATTAGGTGTTGATTTCAGATTTCAGGCTGTTAAATAATGAATGTGTTTGTGTAAACACATGTCGCCAGAATCACTAAATATAATTTAATATCACCACTCAGGTGATGGTATAAGCAAATGTGTTGTTTGTGAACCTCGTATGGGATAGATTGAGCAATGTTTGAGCCAAATTGCTGTGTCATGGATCTGAGATCCACCATGTTGACCTAGTTGTACCCAGTCTTCTAATGTTCAAGACAGAGCACTTTGGGTAATGACCATAAACCGGCCCTAAATTCCAATCCAGGGTGACATCCCATGTAACTCAACCCTACATTTAATTATAAACCTCACTGATGTTTTATCTGTACTTAAAGCCAAATTAACCCACCACCTGTATTCCTTTCAATGCCGTTTCGCATATTGAAGCCCCGCAGTGGCTCAGTGAATTATTTAGGGCCTTTCTTATCAATAAGAAATGCCAAAGGGCCACATCTGTGCACTTGGTGCTTCTCGAGGATGTTCTATTTCTGAATGCGGTGTAACCTGACGCTAGCTGGTGTTTCAGTACCACTGTGACACAGCAGCGGCGGAAACTTTCCACCACACCATCACCAGGGGTGCCTGTCTAACGTCAGCCATGATAGCAGAGCAATGCGGGAAGAAAACGCCACCTAGAACTGATGCAGAATAAAGGCACTGATACCGACTGACATGCAGATCACTTCATAATCTCTACTAGTGTCAAAAGTGCAGGGAAGTAAACATGTAAAGATAAGTATTTGCTCAATAAACAACTAATGAACAAAAGTAACGAAATGATCATCTGTGCGGTTTATGTCTTCGTATATTTATTTATTTCTACATTCTAGTGCAGCATAGTGGAGATGTCTCCATGTTATCATTGTATTCATATTGGCTTGCTACATTTATGTTTAAATAAAATGTATATTAACATTTTTATATTTATATTTGCAGATATTCAATTATATATTTGATATTAAATAATTTAGATTGCTGCAATTACTATCAAAAGAGTGAATATTTTACTATCTCACCTAATTTGATATGTAGGGTTTACATTTTATATGCATGTACACAAAAATATGCTATTATTTTAATGTTTAGGCTAATAATATGTTTTAGAAATCGCTTTAACATATATAAAAGCATTTATTTTTTCCAGGAATTTAATGACACTTGTAATGAAACTATTCACAAATAGATTCATTAGTTCATTTAGAGTCTCATATTTACTGAATAGGTGGGTCTTTCCTGTAGTGTGTAGTACTGCCGTTCACGGTGGCACTATCCACATTCAAGATGTCCTTAGAAACCTTCTCAGTCTTTCTGTCTCAGTGCTCTATCTAAGCATCTTGATGTAAGCTTTCTCTGATTCATCCTTCCCAAATACGGAAGTCCCGGAAGCGGCTGCCCAAGGCTCATTTGAGTGACAGCAGGAGAGCGCCGGGGACGCCAGGACCAGACCTCCATAGCCGAAACACATCTCGCTTTTTCTAAGGAAAACGTGAGAGTAAACCCCGGATCCCTCGCCAGAGGTAATATTTGGGTAAGACCGTGCCTCTGTCTCTGTCGTATTATGATTGCAGGTCGTTAGCGGGACGTTTTGGGTCGCGCTCCGAGCGGGTGGGAGGTTCTCATGGAAACGTGCGCGTTTTTGTGTTTGGAGACACGCGCACTCGCTGTGCTGGCAGCAATTTGGTTTGAACTAGCACGATTTTTTGAGTTGCTGCAGTTGTGTGTTGGTGTCAGAGGGCAGGGTGCCTTATCTTTTCACTAATTGCAGGATCTGTCAGTTATCATATCAGCGCGTGCAGGCGTCTGCTGCCTGTGGGTTAGAGATGACGAGACAGGCTAGTTACTTTAGCTCTGTTATTAGACATGCGCTGCATTTCATGTGATGCTGTCTAGTAGCAATTCTAATATGTTAATATTATCATAATAAATCAGCAGGGTGACATAGCCTACTCCCCCTGTGGGCTTGTATGTTGGCTAGGAATTAGTATTCCCTTATTAAATCTATTCCTTTATCAAGTGTTTTCATAATTTTGAATAGTATTGCGTATATAAAACCTACATATTATGTCCCTTTACTATTTATTCAAGCACACTAAATGACAAAGGTTTTAGCTTTGTTTCAATAGAGCATTTGTGCAATTGTGTTGTTTATTGCAAAATATCAAATATATATATATATATATATATATATATGTGTGTGTGTGTGTGTGTGTGTGTAAAAAATATTGTAAATATTATAATATATAATATATATATTTTTATATTTTATATATATGTATAAAATATAAAAATACTAAAAGCAATGTTTTTAATTCTTGCGCTGTATTAAACACGTACAGTATATGCATTTTTTAATACACATGATGCATTGGGGTCATGATTTTGTTTAAACAAGGATCAGAATTAGATTTATTGCTATGTATGCTTACATAAACAAACACACAAGTAACTTTGAGAAGTACACAAAAAGTTTAATATAAATATGTATGGACAAAATAGCCCAAATAGTGTCAAACCAAAATATATTCACACACCTTTAATGTGTCTTAAATTATATCACACTTTATTTGCTGTAGTTTAGAGAACTTGTTTAGTCTGTGGTATAAAATGGTTGCATTAGTAAATAAAGAAAAACACAAAGTGGTTTTTACTGATAGTCTACTGTCCAATATGTCAAAGTTGACTTTATTTTGCTATCCTCACTTACATGTATGAACTATAATGTCTTGCACCCACATTTTTGTTTGGTACTATATATGTACAAAATAATCTATACAGACACGCAAGGGAATTTTAATAGGAAAGGTAAAATTCAGTAGTAGTTTTCACCAGGATGACACAACTCCCACCTTTTTGGGAGATTACATTTTGTCCCTCTCTTTCTAAAACATTGCTAGACCCCTGGTTATTCAAACACGGTAAGTGATATAAATGATGTACAAACCGTATTTCTTCCACTACAGAATACAGACAGCCAATGAATACAGTATCTTAGTGTCCCTATAATTTCTAGAGAAGCAGAGGTAAAAATGTCCATATATATATTTATATTTATTTAACATACAGTCAGGGTGTTATTGAAAGAATGTCACATTGGCATTCAAGGTATATGCTTTGAAATGTTTATTAGCACATGAGCTCAGACCATCAGTCACCTTCTCTCCCCTGTATCCGGGTAAAGCGTTGCTCTGCGTTTAGAGTCTGAGAATAGACGTTCAGAAATAGATAAGAGTGTCTAGTAACTGCATCACTCCTGAAATATAAGTTCAGCATTCATCATGTTTAATGGCAGACTAACCAGACCACGAGGTATAAGCAATATTATTTTATTTGGCCTATAAAGCCTACTAGATATTTAAAGTTTTTTTTTTATCGTATAAAGTCATGCAGCCCCTGGTGAGATGATCTCTACTTAAGCTGGAGGTTTTTGTGCCCTGTGTTTTAGAAATGACTTTGTCTGTGTCACAAGCTCAGGGCTTATTCTTCCTCTCTGAAAAGGCCAGCTGAGGCCCAGGTCAGGCATTTGGCAAGGCCTAGAGAATTCTCTAGAGAGATAACAAGATGACGTGAGCGTTTCCACACTGGGTCTCTATTAATTACTGCTGATGTGTGTCACAGAGAGAGTTGCTCTTTTAGAAGCTACATGTTAAACGCAGCAAATACGGCTCTTTTGTTGTCTATTCTCTCTTTGATGTGCAGGTGAATGAATCGGTGCGGTGTGCTACTAGTCCTCACTGCTATTGTATTATGATTGATTGTGTGAAGGTGGTCCGGTTTAAAGTTATTGTTTGCCAGATTGTGCTCAATTGCATGTTTGATTTCTGTTATATCAGACTTTTCTTTTACGCCACTGTTTTTTGAGTAACACATATAACGACTTTTTTTAAAGCAATTGTTGTTTAAATATAATCCTTCATATATTCACATTTATTTCACTTTTTGTAAATGCATCCACCAATGCATTCAAATGGCTTTCTTTAATAAATAATAGAAGAATAGTATTGAGTATGATAATCAATTTTGCTGTCTTAATAGGTAACAGTGTTCAGTGATATGAACAAGATTGGATGATCAAATTCCACTTCTTTCCTGTAATAAAAATGATGACAGGCTGTTTATTAGAATTAAAATAGCAGCATGAGATTTCATTAAAAAAGACATATATTTAATCTGTTTAATTTTTTATATATGCAGATGGTAACCAAAACAGTAAATATTTCACATAGTCAAATATTTTATACTTTACCTGACACACACAGACATGTTGGTTTTTGT
>JAUMHR010000076.1:12032269-12063709 GCA_032361145.1 Enteromius fasciolatus
AAATCCACACTTTGTCAGGGGTGTTTCAAAACTTTTGGAGGGCAGTGTATTTAATTGTTCATGCTAAATAACCCTACAATTTTACATTTAGATAGCATTTTCTGTCATCTAGACCTACTGCTTGCTTAAATTTAGTCTTTAAAAATAATTTAATAACACTGTTTCCAACATTGATAATTCTATAATAAATCAGCATATTAGAATGATTTCTGAAAGTGACACTGAAGACTTGAGTAATGATGCTTTGTATCACAGGAATAAATTACATTTTAAAATATATTCACACTGTTATTTTAAATTATAATAATATTTGGCAATATTAATTTTTTCTGGATTTTTAATCTAATAAATGCAGCCTTGATGAGCAGAAGAAACAAAGATATTTGTTATATCTACATTGATCAGCTTTGTCAGCTCAGGAATAAATTACATTTTAAAATATATTCAAATAGAAAACAGTTATTTTACTGTTTAATCATATTTTACAATATTACAGTTTTTACTGTGTTTTTCATTAAATATCTGCAGCCTTGCTGAGCATAAGAGACTTCTTTTGGTAACGGTAGAACGGTAGTGTATAAAGCAAAGCAATTCTTTTACTGGCTTTAACTTGACTGATAATATGCAGCAATGTCTCAGGTTACAAAGAGGTTTTTTTTCTCCTACTTTCATAAAACCGCTTCCTACTACTTCTATGTCTTTGAAAGAATACACAGTTGTCCTTTTAAGTAGTTGTGGGTCTTTTGGAGATGTTAAATCTTGTCTGTCACGGGGTGAAATAGTGTGTGTGTGTGTGTCAAACAGAAACCTGAGAGCTCTCAGTGCCTGTGTGTCAGCTGTCCCTCCTGCCGTGAGGAGTGTATGTGGAGGACTGTATGATGTGGACAGGTGGTCATCTGGGTTTTTTTGCATGGGGGGGTTTACCATAGAAATGCCCCCAACAAAAGCCTAGTGTGTCTCTGGCTTACACACCTGCTCTCACACACACTCCTCGTAATTCAACCTCGCTCCTCATGTATTCCACATTATACCTCTTCTTTGAGTTCATTTACTTCTGTATATCCTCACACATCAGACACAATCAAACTCCAGCATCACTGTATATTTTTCTGTTGTGCTTCTTCACTTCCTCTAAGCACCTTTGTCTTTTGACCTCTTCCTAAGGCAATGACCTTTAGGGTCAGAGTTTGGGTTGCCCAACTTTTTAACCTATCAAGCATTGGGATTAGAAGTGTGTGTGTTTGTACAAGACAGGAAAAGATGAGTGTGCAACAGTTGTTTAAGCCCGTTGAAGTGGGAACCGTGTGCAACTGTCAATGGCAGCTGTTCTGACAATATAAAACAGGCGTAAGTGTGCCGTCAGGGTCACACAATAGCCAACTGTGCCACACTGATCTGTTCTTTCACTTTAAATGTTGTTAAATAAGATTATCCCAGTTGTGCCAGAAACACATGGACTGCTATGAACTGCTTTCAAAAGATTATTGCATTAACCATAAAGCAATATAGTAGAGCCATTTGGTAACGCTTTACAATTTACAATTAGTTAATGTGTTAACTAACATGAACAAGCAATGAATAATACGTTTATTAATCTTTTTTAAATGATAGTTAATAAACATACAGTAATTCATTGTTGTTTATGTTTGGTTACAGTAAATGAACTATACTGAGTAAATGAATGTTAACAAACATGGATTAGGAAATGCTGAAATTAACATTAATTAATAAATGCTGTAGAAATATTGTTTATTCTTAGTTCTAGTGTATTTGTTTAATATTATAGTGTCATAAATGTATAAGTTGTGAGTATGAAGACACACCTATTCATTGTTAATCAGCTACAATTCTTATAATTGTCATAATCATTTGATATATATAATTATTAATACAATTATAAGTTAAAGCTAATAAAAGAAAAAATAGTTTTGCTTTACAAATTACTACCATTCTACCTTTTGTTGATTCCAAAAAAGTATCTTATGCCCAACAATGCTTCATATATTTGATCAAAAATACAGTAAAAACTGTAATATTGTGACATACACCTCAACAAAAATAATTACAATAAGACTATCAAACTCATATCACACATTTACATATTGAGAATATCAGAATACAAAGTCTTTAATGTTATGAGAAATATTGATTTAATGAAGTGTGGCCATATTACAGTATTACATTAATTTTACGGTATTATATTACATTTTTTGCCAATGCTTTGAAAAACCTTCAGACTCATTCTCCAAGTAATGCTATACAAACATTTATTTTAAGAAATTGTATGCATTATAAATATAAAATATTAACATGTTTTTTTTTGTTGTTTTTTTACGGTCACCTTGGTTTTTGAACTTTTAATCCATGACACTAGAGATTTAATCCATTGCCTCTTGCGCCCCCCACTGGATAGAACGACCATTGCAGTGTATTCATCAACATCATGGTTACAATGTTTTTAACCTTTTTATAAAGGTGTTATGTGAGGCTGTTGATTTACAGCAACACTGTGTTTTTAATTTAGTTTTGAGCGTTTTTCCCATCCTGGAATGAGTATATCAGTTTGCAGCTGCGCAGGGACTAACTCTGATGTTCTTCCACAGGGTCCTGTAGCCTCTCCTTCACTGTTCAGTGCTCCTTCTGATGGTCCTTGCCCCCCTCCTCCTCCACCACCACCACCAGGTCCTCCTCCGATGTTCATGCAAGACAGCCCCAAATCCGAGGACACAGCAGCCCAGCAATCAGCTCTGTTTGCACAGCTCAACCAGGGAGAGGCCATCACTAAAGGTGGGCAGGAGAACACCGTCAGACTACAAAATAGTAGACCAAATAGTATCCATCAAAACTTGCGTGTTCTGCCTCCAGGTCTGAAGCATGTGTCTGAAGAGGAGAAGACCCATAAGAACCCCAACTTGCGCTCTCAGGGAGGAAGGACTCACCAGGGATCTCCAGCCAAAAGCCAGAACCTCAGCTCGTCTGCATGTACACCTGCCAAAAAACATTCCCCTGTGCTGGAGCTGGAAGGAAAGAAGTGGAGGGTGGTAGGTGCCTACATTACATCAACTGGCATGTGTCTGAATGTTGTCCAGCATTAAATCATACTACTTGTAATTGTTGTGCTACATTTGGCAAAATAAAAAAAACCCATCCCACCATGCAATGAACTTGATATGATAAAGTCAATGTCATTAACTAATTTAGTTATACCTTGAAAATGGAAATGAACAATTTAGCAAACAAATGTAAAATGTTATAATCTTGGTAAAATAATTTAAAAGTGTTGCACATTTTAATTTCAAAACTAAATGCTGCACGCTAAATTAAACACTCAATATGTTGAGGCTGTGTGACAATAATGTAGACTACTACTGTTAATACAATAATAATTTACATCCTTTTATAAAGCATTGAAGGCAGTGTAGCAGTACAACTAGTGATAATTAAATTATTAATTTTTTTTAATAAGCAAAAATGTTGAAAAACACAAGAGAGATGGTATATATATATATTAAGGTCTGCATTATTCTTATTCTTTAAATAAAATCGCATTGTGATATTTTAACAATAATAATAATTATTATTATTTTTATTATAATTTTCTCTATAGAAAGACATTTAGTGGAGCCTAAAATGAAATGATAATTAGAAATAATAAATAGAATAAATTAATAAATAGAAATAATAATTCTCTGTGGCGTAGAGATTATTTTAAAAAAGGATTAGTCGTTTTATTATAATAATAATCATTATTATTAAGCACAGTGGTTATTATTACGTTATATTATATAATATTATTTATACTATATTTTTTATAACACAATTATATATAACACAATATCACTACTAGTAATAACACTATTATTGGATATTATTGTATGTTTTTTATTAGAGCTATAATAGCTTTTATTGATATTATAACATCAGAGCCTAAATGTTTTATATAAAATAATCATTCTCAGTTGCATATGAAGTGGAATAGATTCACTTAGATACGAATCATCAAAAAGTGGGTTGAATTAATATAGAGATGTCTTAAAATGTAACATTGCCACACACTTGTAAACTAAGCTGCCCTGCGCTTGTAGTGAGACTCTGTTGATTTGCCGTGCTTCCAGCATGTGTTTAGTGGATCTATTGTGTGCATCTGTCCTGTAGGAGCACCAGGAGAAGTCTCATGACCTGGTGATAGAGGAGACCGAGCTCAGACAGGTGGTTTATGTCTTTAGCTGTAGCAACTCCACACTCCAGATCAAAGGCAAAGTCAACTCCATCATAGTGGGTAAGAGGAGCTCCTCATAACACCAGCTGCTCTTATTCAGTAGCGTTATCTCAGCACCGCACACCACTCCTGCCTAATGTCTGTCTCTCTCCTCACAGATAACTGTAAGAAGCTCGGACTCGTGTTTGACAATGTGGTGGGCATCGTAGAGATCATCAACTCCAGAGACATTCAGCTTCAGGTTAGATGTATATGTTGGTGCATGAGTTGGAAGTGCCATCAGGGTTGTTACTGTAAAAGAGAATGTGTTAGTGTTATGTATGTGCATAAAGAATATGGTAGTTGCTACGTAATATTCGTCAACGTATATATTGTTCAGGATCATTTTGATGTATTTTGTTGCCTGTGAATAACACATAACTTGGTTTTGATTTTTTCAGGTAATGGGAAAAGTTCCTACTGTTTCCATTAACAAGACTGAGGGTTGCCATGTCTACTTGAGCAAGGATTCACTCGGCTGTGAGATTGTCAGTGCCAAGAGCTCTGAGATGAACGTTCTCGTTCCTGAGGGAGAAGATGATTTCGTAAGTTTATTTACACTAGAGCTAGCATAACCTTTCATTTGAACAAATAACTCTCTTGATACACTATGTCATGTACCACAATAACAATGTTCTATTTTAGAGACTCGACCTGCTTTACATTCAAATATGAGACGGCCTTTATTCATTATTTGACTAATATTTTGTTGTGTGTTCAACAGAGGGAGTTTCCAATCCCAGAGCAGTTTAAAACGGTTTGGGATGGCTCCAGCCTTGTGACAGAGCCCACAAAGATTGCTGGTTGATTTTTTTTTTTCTCCTAGCTCGCCATCGCTTTCCTCCTACCCAGAATTCTTCAAGCACTTGCACTGTATCACACTGTTAGCGGAGACAGAAGAATTCATACATTGTGAGAGTTGTAGATTTAGGCTCAGAAAATTCAGATTAAGAGCAAATAATGGACAAAAGTTGGAGATGTTTAACTAAGCAGCAATAAAAATACATCATTTATTATACATTAAAAGTAACTACACATGATGGCACCATTATTTTAGTCAGCAACTCAAAGTACTAAGTTAAAATAATGAATCGGTTAGCAATCACATTTTTAATTATTCCTATAACAACATATATTTTCCTTTTTTTTTTTTAGATTGTTCATTTTATAAAGTATTTTGTTTTGTTTTTTCTTTTTTGACATATTTTGAGTACTTACAGTATGTCGATCTCATGAATTCTTACGTTAAATACATTTTGGTCTGTGTAGTAATATAATAAAACATGAGCAAATATTTTACAAAATATGATTATTTAGCTATAATTAGTTTTTATAGAGAAACAAGTTCATATTTTGTGCAGCCACGTTTTACATTTCCCCAGTTTTTCTTCTGCAAAAAAAACAAAGTTTATTTGGCAAGGTAAACTTATATATTCAGGCTTTGGACGCAGAATATGTGCAATCACGAGCAGAGGAGAGAAATCAACGGATATTTTACAATCAGACCACTTTTTATTCTATGAGTGTGCTAAATGGTCTTTGTCTGAGAATGAATGAGTGCCTTTGGGTGTGTTTTTATAAGATTTTATATTATTTTAATATAGTTCAAATATTGCTTCATTTCATCGCTCTATATTTCATTTATAATCTCAGACTACTCATTTCTGAGTAATGTTTGTATTGACAGGCACCACTTCATTCAGCACCAACAGGATAGTAATGACGTGCTGTTAATAACAGGAAGTAGAAATCAATGTCCAAAATAGTTTTCTAGCTGCACTCACATATTTACATTGCTTGTAAATTTACAATTGTTTAAATGCACATGCTTTAAATGTTTCTTCAACGGGAAGGTCTTGAACACAGCTCATTTTGAATGTATGCCAACATGTGTTAATATGTAGCATTCTTCAGTCCATAAAAGGGAATCATGTTACATTTGCTTGGTCAGTAAACAGTTGACAGTTAAATAAACAATGTAATGCATTTATAAGTGATGCTTAAACAAAGTAGAATGTGTACACTATATTAAATCACATGCCTTAAATTGTAATTTCCCAAAGTATTTTCACGTTACCACATCAGTTTAATCGAATAAAGTAATTGTGAACTCACTACACTTATTTGTATTATTATTATTGGGCTTTTTTAACCATCTTCTAATTAAGCTTTTTTTAAGTTTAGTTGTTCAGAAATTACAGCTGTCAGTCAAAATGTGCATATAAGGTATTAATTACACCTTTTTTTCCTGAAGAATGGTCAGGAATCGGACTGTATTTATTATTTGTTGTACTAATATTATAGTTTTTTAACAGTAACAACAAAAACTAATCTGTAAAGGTTCTGTGAAAAAAAAAAAAAGTTTAAATGTTATTTTAATCCAAGAAAAATATAGTACAGTTAATTCACTATAAAAATGGTTATTTAATTTTGAGGTACTATATGTGTAATATCTCACTTAATATTATTCACACACCGCATAAGTGGGTTTTTATACAAGAAACTACCTTTATGTTTTAGGAAGGGTTCTCTTGCAAGGGGATCATTACATTTGGGAGTCTATGGCATTTATTATAAATGCATGGCAGATTAGTGAATTTGTCAGGACATGGCTCTTTAATGAAACTCATAGATTCTGTCCCTGACAGCAACTTTAAACAGAGCAGCAATGGGGAATCATCGGCTTGCCAAACGAGAACAGAATGTGAAGTATTCACCTTGCTCCATGCTAGTATTTTAAAGCAATACAAAGCATAAATTTATTTAAAATGAGATTTTAAACTCAGATGTACTCAGCTAGTATAAATGTTTAATGTGACACATGTCATTTCCTACTTTTAAAATACACAGATTCTACAAGCACAGCTGTAATGCACCAAACACAGACAGTAAAAGCTTCACGGTGCCATCTGCTGGCAAGCAATGAGTCTAGAAAATATTACACAGCACACATCATTTTTTAGTACTTTTACAAATTGTACAGGTTTATTTTTTTTTATTGAATGTTCATTTAAATGTTCAAATATTTTAATTAATTAAAACTTTTAAAAAACCAAGAGCTTCACATTTTAACAAAAAGAAGAAAGAAAATCAATTAAAAAAAGCAAACACAGTTCTGTGTTTTTGTGGTATTTAGCATCTGTTTCTGGCTAATGCTTGATGACCATGTTTCCTTCTGAGTCTTGGGTGAAAAGCATCTCTGGCTCTAGATCTGATGATTCCTCTTTTTCTAAAGAAGCAGCAGATGGACTATTCCTGTAATCTTTCCCCACAGATAAATTGCTCTGGTCACGATGAGCAATCACACAGAAGCCCTCTGAGTCCTGAGTGAACAACGCAGAAAGGCTTATCTCTGAGTTTGCAAGTTCCTTACCTGATTTTTTTGGGGAAAAGGTGTGTTTCTCCTTTAACTTGCACTTAGCTGGACTGGAAATTTTAAAAGGCGATGTTGGAGCATTTTTAATAGGCCAGCTATTCTCTTTTCCAATGCGTTTCATTGGTGATGCTTTCTTTTTGTGCCAAGACTGCTCCTGATTTTTATTGGTATACACAGAAGCACTCGATCTTTTGTGGTTTTCATTAACAGGCCTAGACATTAAGATAGACCCCTTAACTGAGGCCTTCTGATCTCGTAAATCATGTTTATCCGTGTGTTTAGGACCTGGAGACTTAAGGAAATGGCTGTGTGCATCTTCAGAGGTCGTCCAGACCATCATATCATAATGCTCCGGGGACTCCTCTTGAAGGAAAGTCTCAGTTTCAGGAACTGTCTGCTTTGGATGTTCATTTGAAGCTTCTTTATTACGATATTCTTGTGTTTCTAACACATTTTCTGTATAAGAGACAACGTGTCTCTTTTTTGGAGGTGGTTCTTCTTCCTCTGGCTCAGTTCTACATATCAAATGGAGAAAAGACTGTTCTTTTTTGTCCTTGGCTAACAATCTTTCAAAATCTTCATCACAGTGCACCTCAGATATTTGACTGGTTGACTCTGTAGATGGCTCCAAAGTTAAATCGTGTTTCCGTTTGGCCCCGGTGTGCGCCTCTGTGTGCATGGAACTGGACATCCCAGAATGAGCTGCACTTGGGTTAAGGTCTGGGCAAACAAATACAGCCAATCAGAAAAGGACAAAATGTAATTATTATTAAGCTTTCAAATATCACATTACAGTATGAAACAACAATTTTTTACCTCTGGATGTGGGTGAAAAGAAGGTTGATATAGTGCTTTGTCTAGTGACAGGCATGTTAAGTTTGGTCTGAGTGAAGTTGAGGGTGACTGCCACACTGTATCCCCCTGACCTCGCAAGTGGGTTCAGTAATTTGGATATAGGACGAGTCAGCTGTTTCTGGAAAAATAAAAGCTAAAATTACCTGAAATCACCTCATCAGACCTGTGGTGTTTATTTTCAATATGCAAATATCTTTTCAGTACACTTAAGTTAAAATTTGGTCTTAATATATTTAAAAAGGAATGCAGTTGTGGTTACCTGTTGTTTCTTTTCTTTTAACTCTTTTGTGTCGAGCCATATCCCACACTCTTCTTCTTTAGCTAACGCTGCAGGTTTCACTTTGTTGTTCTTAGTGGATTTCATTCTGTTTACAAACCCTCACGCGCTCAAATAACCAGTCTCTCTCTATATACGGGACAAGCAACTCCCTGAAACGCTCACAGTCTCATAATAAGCACAGCTAACAATCAATATGATCGTTTACAACGTTATAGTTCAGTAATTTACACAACTTTAAATTTTCTCGAGCTCCTCTGTTCGCTGTAGCTGTGAAGTCATTCCCGCGCGTGGATTCAAAGACACTCGGGTTGCCAAGTATTATCGTCAATATCCGACAAACAGTTCTGTTAGATTAATAGCATTGGTTATAATAATGAAGGTCACCATTATGTATAATATACTAATATACATTACCATTATGTATAAAATACTATTATACATTACTATTATGTATAATATAAAATATAATGAGTATATTATATCGTGAGTGAATAAAGTGCGATATATTTATTAGTGTTGAAATGTTATAAGGACTTGGCAACCCGATACTTATGTATAAATGTTACCGTTTTCTTTTAATATAAAACTAGTAAAATAATGATTCTTATTACTTGAGATTAAATGGTATATTCTTTTCATAAATAAGTTTTGTAAGGAATAATAAGTCAAGATAGTGAAAACTAAAGGAAGTTACGAAATCATCCGGCGACGTCACGTCAGCTTGCTACAGTGGGTGACGTCAATATAAGGGTGAGTGAATTCTCATTTTCCTGGTGCGTTTTTGCTAAAAATGCTTTTAATGTTGTTATAACATGTCATCTCATAACTACATTAACCATTAGACGTATATAAGGTGTGAATTAACGAGAGACATCAACGGCTCTTGTGCTTTTACAGCGGATTGAAGCAATATCGTAGCTAGCTAGCTATGCTAACATGGCTGTGTATTTGTCAGGAAATAAACAAAACAAAATTAGCCGTTGTATTTTATACTCCGTTTGGGTTTCACATGCCTTGCGTCAGTTAGTTCGTTAAATGTCTAAAATCTAATAAATACCACATACTGTTTGTCTGTCTAAAAGTTGTAAATGTATTTCCTTGTCCATAGTGTGTCTGTAAACCTACTGCGATCAGATCAGTCGATTTAGATATGCAGCCACTGTGTATACCATTTATTCCACTGAAAATATCGCTAAATCAAACTAATTAATGATCTGATTCCCGCTTCAATTGTTTTGTAGTTCATCATGTTTCATGGAATACCTGCCTCTGGAGTGATGGGAGGAGGTGAGTGAAAGAACCTGGTCAATAATGAGCCTCTAAAAAATATTCTTTTAATTCTGAACATATTTTCATTAGTCTCATGTCCAAATTTATTCATGCTCTGCCTTTCTGCTGTATCTTAACCAGCACCTGCCAACAAGCCAGAACTGTATGAGGTACTAATGTTATATTGTGCACACCATTTGTAATAATGGACTCATCTGTCGTTATTCTTCTGTGTTTAAATTACGCCTTCTTTGTCTTTTACAGGAAGTGAAATTGTACAAAAATGCCAGAGAAAGGGAAAAGTGAGTTCATTAACATAATATTTGTCAGCCATGGCTGTTTTTTATTTATCTTTTTATTTCTTTATTTATTAATTTATCTTACAGATTTTTTTTATCACAATAAAGATGATGCAGAATGGCGATTATGTGATTGGGTTGCAATTAATGTCCTTTTTATTGTGTTTTGAAAGGTATGACAACATGGCAGAGCTGTTTGCTGTGGTCAAAACACTTCAGGCCCTGGAAAAAGCCTACATTAAGGATTGTGTGACTCCAAACGAGTTAGTGACTTCATTTGTTCATGCAAAATATTCAGAATTAGGGTGTAGTCACATTTACAGTTTGTGAGTAAAATCCACATGATTGGAAATTCCATCTGATATGAAATATTTCTGCAAACTGTTTTTCCAACACTGGTCATGTAAAAGTGCCCCCTATGTTTCATACGTCACTGATCTATAACAATAGACAATGGACCTTTTTTTGCCTATAAACTGTTAAACACCCTTATTTACATTTATTCAAGTAATAAATATTTGCTTTGTTTTGTTTTTTTGCAGATACACAGGAGCTTGCTCAAGATTGCTGGTCCAGTACAAGGCTGCTTTCAAACAAGTCCAGGGATCGGATGTGGGCTCCATTGATGACTTTTGTAGAAAATACAGGGTATAGCATATTTTGATTATAATTATTGTATTTAATGTTCTTTTGTATCTTTTGGTTATAAAATAATAAGTCCAGTGCATTGTATGTGGATCAGTGTTTGATATTTTTCCCCCTTTGTGTTTCTGACAGCTGGACTGTCCACTGGCTATGGAAAGAATCAAAGAGGATCGACCAATCACCATTAAGGATGACAAGGGCAACCTGAATCGCTGCATTGCGGACATAGTTTCTGTATGTATCTTGAATACTTTGTATAGTGATTTTACGCAGTCTATGAGTCAATGAATAGCTTCTTGAGTTAATGCCAGAACGCACCGGTGTTCATTGACTGAGCACAGAGGATACCTTCTTGTTCTAACAGTTCCATTAAGTAGATTTATTTAATCAGACTACAAGATATAATGCTATATGAAACATGTCCCAGGACTCCACAGTGTGGTGCATTTAGCAGTCATAATAACTGCCAAAATCTGCTCCTTTACCCTTTTACATTTTTGTTTTCTCTCATGCAGCTCTTTATCACCGTGATGGACAAACTTCGACTTGAGATTCGTGCCATGGATGAGGTACTCATTTCACAGAATACATAATCATCTAGATTAACATAGTGTTATTTACAGACTCTTTAATCTTCGAATTACTGAGAATGTTGTTTTATAGATCCAGCCTGATCTGAGAGAGCTCATGGAGACCATGAATAGAATGAGCAACATGCCTCCAGATTCAGAGGCCAAGGACAAAGTCAGCCTCTGGTAAGCCTTGTACTGCAGAAATACAGTACCGTTCAAAGTTAAGAAACGTGACAGTAAAGACATTTATAATTGTGCAAAAGATTTCTATTGTTGTTTGTTTTATAGGTTGTTTGTTTTATTCACGATAATCCTGGAAAAAATAATTAAGCAGCACAAATGATACAAATATTGATGATAATAATAGGAAACGTTTAAGCACCAAATGCGCTTATTAGAACGATTCCTAAAGAATTACGTAACACTGAAAACTGGAGTAATTTTTAAATAAAATGACTTTTCTGCAAAATCTAAAATCAAACTGCCTGGAAAACAAACTCAGTTTCCCTGCTCTTTGAAAGCAATGCTCACTGTGTTGTTCTTGCTCATAGGTTAACCACACTAAGCAGCATGTCTGCATCTGATGAGCTGGATGACTCCCAGGTTCGCCAGATGCTGTTTGACCTGGAGTCTGCCTACAACGCCTTTAATCGTTTCTTGCACTCTTCTTAAATATTCAATCCCTCTGTGAGCTCTTTCTTCCCTCTCTGAACTCTTCTCTACCAGCTTTTTTATTTTTTTTTTAATCAATAGTTTCATTTTCCCTGTGTTGCCCATGTCTCTTGTAGGAATGTAGAAACATTAAATCCAATTAGATTATTGCTTACTAAGACTTATGTTGTTCAGTAATAAAATCACAATTATATTATACACAGATTTGAAATTTCAGCGCAGTAGATTTTTTGATTATAAAGAGATTTTCTATCACGTGGTAGTGTTCTCTAGAATGGCAATAGCGAATACAGCAGCCACCAGAGATGCAATGTGGAGGAGTATATTATAGGCAAATGATGCTTGCCTCTATAAATACATGTTAAATGAGCATATCGACTGATAGTTTATGGATCTAAGGTGTGATACTGTATGCTCAGTACTGCATTTTATTTTAAATGGATGTTTTCCCTAGTTACACACTTTACTTACACTTTAAATGGATGTTTTCCAGTATTTAAATGAGACGATGTCATTCATTTACAGTACTTTAACATGCGTTTGTTGATAACTTGACTTTTATAAAAGCTTGGTTTAGAACTTTTTCTTTGGCATGGTGTTGGTCTAGCTCAATATGTAATAAGGCATATTTATTAAATGACCTATGTAAATAAAATAGTTTTGAAATAAACCACATAATGCTTTGAAAAAAATATTTTTCCCATCTCTGTGTGATTATATAAACCATTTCATTTGGATGAATGTCTGTTAGCCAACAACAGCACGCAGTAACACCTGATATATCATCTATATATCCATATATGCACCGTGTTGATTACATTCAAACTGAAGTAAAATGGACAGAGGGTTCCTGAACACTATACCGAAGGTTAATTGCATTTTTTGGACTTTTTCACGAATCCACAACGAGTGAACGTCGGTCGTTCGCGGTGCTGACCAAGCAAAAGCTGCTTTTTTTTCGCAATCCACTTACGTGTAGGTAATACTTTATACCCAAGTATATAATTGACGGTCACTTTTAGCAAACGATCGGCTCCTTTAAGAGATTGCGCCCTATGTATCGTCTCCAAGGCGACGAACAATTACAAACCCAAGCGATGCGTAACTTTGTTGCAGGCCAGGATTCTCTACGAGCAACCGCAGACATCAATGGTGAAATCCTAAGGACACACACACGTTTGCTTTCAGCAGGTCGGGATTACAATTTATATAACTCCGTTCAAATGTTTGGACGGTCAATAGTGATTAAGATCAACGCGTGTGGTTTACTCCTAATTAGTGGATTGAATTTATAAGATCTTGTTTTTTTTAGTTTTAGTTGATTAAATCTGCAACATTTTGTCGCGATCCTGCATTCCTCAAGCAGACAGGATTTTATTCCTGCCATGATCAAAACGCATTCAGATTCATTTTAGGTGGTAAAACAGGAAATAGACGGAATGAACATCACAGAGGTGGAAGAACACATCACCTTGAGGTATGAAATCAAGAGAAGGCTTGGGAAAGGGGTAAGTAGTTCATTTACTATCATTGTGTGTTTTAAAAGTGCCAAGATAAACCTTATCAAATTTTCCATAGTTAGGCGAAGTTATATAATAACCACACAGGTCATTTATTTGTTATGTTTATTGTGCATTACACCATCAGCCTCATTTGGACTAACGTTTTCCTAAATAAAGTGATGAAATCCAGCTAAATCATACTGAAACAGGGATCATGGGTCTATTGTTTCTATCGTTCATTGTTGTGCACAATAGTGATCATATTTGCTTGAAGGAACTTCTGTACTGTAGTTGCCAGGTACAAACCCTGTGATATATATGTAGATTATATTAGGTGCAGTGAAGGTCTATTGTTTGTGTTTAATCTGTAAATGAGACGAGAAGTCACTTTTTAGTAAATATATAATCTACAAAATGAGTGAAAGAATGAAGCATTCATATACTGTAGCTCTATATTGTGTACTGCTATATACCCAAAGCACTTTACAATCATGTGAGGAGGTAGCAAAAAATATATGCAAAGAACCAACAGCCCTTTTTGATTCATAATGGCACATGATCTCTTCTCTGTCACTCCAGGAAATAAATGGAAACTGCAGACAGCACAAATGACTTAAATAAGGGTTTCATGGCAACCCTTCCCTGACAACTGGCCGTTAAGTCATGCACTGTATGTTTTCCTTCAATCAGCTGTAATTTTATTACGGTGTACTTTGTAATCCGTTTCACAGGCATATGGAATTGTGTGGAAGGCTGTGGACAGAAAAACAGGAGAGACTGTTGCAGTGAAGAAAATCTTTGATGCCTTCAGGAATCGAACAGATGCTCAGGTTAGAGACAAGTAAAATGGAGAGGTGGAGAATGAGGAATGGTCTGAAATAGCAACAACATATATTAAATGATGCTATTGTAGTACTCGTTTACAGTATGTAACAGGTAAACATCAGTTGTTCAGATCAGTTATTATTATTTATTTAGTTATTATATAACTAAACTTTTAAAATCCGTATCAAATGCATAATTTTCTGCATTTTCACAGAGGACCTTCAGAGAAATTATGTTCCTCCAGGTAAGAAAATTGCTCTTTAATCAAACCTTGGAATCCAGCCCCGGGAATATTTATGTTTCTAGTTATATTTACACTACTGCTAATAAGGTTTGCATCGTAGATGCAGAAAAACAATGATTTAGATAAATATTAAGCTATTACAATTTAAAATAATTGTTATCAGTTGTAATATGAGTGTGTATTATTATTATTCATATTATTCTATGTGTTAAAATCTTTGATTATGCTCATATTTTGTTCTGCTTATATTCTGCTTATTTGAAATAGAAATGTTTTGTAACATTACAAATTTCTTTACTGTAATTTTTGGTCAAGTTATAGCATCCATTTCTTAATTTCTTTTGAGAATAAAAATCTACTGATCCCACACAATAGAATCAATGGACATTGATAACAAGGTACCAAACGTTCTTCTTTTTTTCTCTTTTGCAGGAGTTTGGGGATCATCCTAATATAATTAAATTACTGAATGTCATCAGAGCCCAAAACGACAAAGACATTTACCTTGTGTTTGAATTCATGGGTAAGAGACCGTTTGCGTGGTCTTTCCTGGAGCCTTTTGCACATATCTGTCATTACTCTTCACACCATTATATTCAAATTAAGTGTACTTAATGGCAATATTCATAATTTCAATGTGATTTAGTTCATGTCTATACTATGCATTTCTTTGCAGACACAGACCTACATGCAGTAATAAAGAAAGGAAGTCTTTTAAAAGATATTCATAAGCGTTATGTTATGTACCAACTCCTGAAAGCAACAAAATACCTTCATTCAGGCAATGTCATTCATAGGGACCAAAAGGTATGTCACTTTTAACATCTCTTCATGCTTAAAGAATTAATTTAAACCATTTCTGGTTTAAGTAATTTCTGTGTTCTTGCTTCCTAAAGCCATCCAACATCTTGCTAGACTCAGACTGCTTTCTGAAACTGTGTGACTTTGGCTTGGCAAGATCCCTGTATCAGATCCAAGAGGATGCTGTGAATCCTGCCTTGACAGAGTATGTGGCAACACGATGGTACAGGGCCCCTGAAATTCTCCTGGGATCCAGTAGGTGCGTGGCCCCCTAAAATAAATTATTTTAAACATTTTATAATATATTAACAGTGATATATAGTATATTATGATAATGGGTCCTACCTGTCTATTTCTTGCAGGTACACAAAAGGTGTGGACATGTGGAGCATAGGTTGCATTCTGGGAGAGATGCTCCTGGGCAAGCCTCTTTTCCCCGGGACGTCTACAATTAATCAAATCGAAAAAATCATGAGTGTTATTCCACATCCTTCTACAGAGGGTGAGTTCATATTTTACATGCAACTTGTTCTTTCAACTAGATAAACCAGCCACAAAGAATTAATGCATGCTAATAGTACTATATATAATGTTTCGTAGATGTGTTGGCTATCAGGTCAGAGTATGGGGCTTCTGTGATTCAGAGAATGCTGCTTAGGTATGTAATGTTAATATTAAACTGTTTGTCTTCATTGTTCATTCTGTGGTTATTTAGTTGATCTTGAATGCTGACATAACATTTGATGCAAACGTGTGTTTAGACCGCAGGTGCTATTAGATGAAATTCTGCCAGCATCAGTGCCACCTGACGCCCTTGATTTAGTGCAGCGCCTGCTGGTTTTCAATCCAGACAAGAGGCTCAGTGCAGAGGAAGCTCTGCAGCATCCTTATGTGTCCAAGTGAGTTTGCTTTTAGTTGCTTAATAGTAATGTAAGTGGACATGAAATCAAAATTGACCATATTTTTCTAATAAACAGATTTTGACAAAGTGTATTTGACCATCATTGCACTATATACAAAAAATTCAAATATGATAACTATAATGGCTATTAAAGGGCTAGATTACTCTATAATTCTGTGACTACTTACTCTTATGCCATTCCAAACTACAAGACCTTCATTCATCTTCGGTACACAAATAATGAAATCCAAGAGCTCTCTGACCCTGCATAGACATCAACACAACTGAAATGTTCCCAGGCCTATAGAAACAAAGTATAGACATGGTTAAAATAGTCCATGTGACATCAGTGGTTTAAATGTAATGCTATGAAGCTATGATAATACTTTTATAAGTGATCATGATAAATGACTTTCTCTGAATTTTTTCATTGTTGTTATATGAATAAATCAATTACTATATAAACGAATAATCTTCTTTCTGTTTGTCATGCAAGGTTTCATAACCCAGCCAGAGAGCCTAGTTTGGTCTATGATGTCATTTTGCCAGTGGACGATGACGTCCAACTCTCTGTTACTCAGTACAGAAACAAACTCTATGAGGTGAGTGAAAACTTTCCATTCATTATGTTCACAGATTTCTTTTTGAACGACTTTGTCTCGTGCTTTGCTTTGCACAGTCTTCATGTTGTGAATGTAAACAGTCATATGATTTCTGTGTTATGGCAACAAATCCTGTGTCACAGTGACAGAAATATTTCCTTCTGAACACAAACTGAGCGGAAAATAATCCTTCACTGAAGAGAATGATTTTGATTTTTAAGAAAATAAACAGTAGATAGAAAGTTATTTTACATTGTAATGATATGTTGCAATATTACTGTATTTTTGATTAAATAAATTATAGTAGTATTATGGTAGTATTTTAACAGTACAGTAACAATATGTTAGCAAATGCTTAAAAAAAAAAAACTTTCCTTTTCATCTTTCCAATTCCTGCTGTTAAAGATGATCCTGGAAAAAAGGGCCAGCCGGCAGATTCACAAACAACCTCATTTCACGCAGAAAACAGAGAAGACTGCAGAAGTGAATGGGGACAGTGGAATAGACAAAAGCAATGAAACAGGTGCTGGATCTCAAAGAGAAGGCAAGCGTGGCATAGATGGAGATCATGACAGGAAATCTCCTAATGACAAGAAGTGCTCTACTGGAACCGGAGCAGCTGTTGTGAAACCTCTCAGTAGGCCTGAGCAAACACGCTTACCTCCTGAAAGCACCAGCTCAGCAGTGAGCCCCACTGCGGTCAAAACCTCTTATAACCCCATCACACACATGCCCAGTGAGTTCTGTTTAATAGTGCTTGTACTGTACAATCACATTCAATTATCACACTTATATGAGGCTTTGGTCACTAAATGCCAATAGACTGCACCTATAGCATTTACCCTAGTTTGGAGTTTCTTTTGTTCCTTATATATTTTTTACAATAAAATAATATTTTTGTTCAGCAAGGTGCATTAAATAGATCAAAAGTGACAGTTAAACCATTTATAATCTTACAAATATTGTTATTTCAAATAAATGCTGTTATGAAATGAGAGAATTCTGAGGAAAATGTAAAAACAATGATATTTAACATTGATAATAAAACATAAAACGTATATCAAACATTATGATATTGATGAAAACATTGATGTTTTTCTTTTTACAACAAATCAGAATATTACAATGATTTCTGAAGGATCTTTGGTAAACATAAGAGACCTTTTGTAAAAAATCTTGCAGATGACAATCTTAAGGCCATAAAAGGTAATATCCATTTATTCTCCAGATGGTTTAGTCAAACTGCAACACTACTCAGCTCATTCTCAGTGGATTGGGAGAAATCAAGATACTGGAGGTGCACTGCCTGCAGATGGTGCTAGTGGGCCTGTGGTACGTCCTGTTTAATTTGATCTATAAAAGTCATTTAAAGACATTTAAGTGGTAATCTGATGTGTCTTTTGGTAACATCATAAAAATGCTTAATTTGTTCATTCCTTCCAATCAGGGTGTAGACCAGCGAGGTCGCTCTGCCCCTGTGGCACGTACAAACTCTTTCTCTCTCACACTAGCACAGCCCCAAAATAATCCCCTGCTTCGCAAGGATGAACCCATTGTTTCCCCTGGGCTATGTATCACCTCTGCTCGCTTGGTGAGTGAGCTTTTGTTTTTTGGGGGGCAAAAATGTTTTAGAAATCACAGCTACCATCATTATTGTTTCCAGTTTGCATAAAACCCCTGGTCACATGGCTGTCACGTGGCTCTCGTTTACTGTGACCTGGGAACGTTCAGTCTCCTAATGCAATCTATTGGTTGAGGTTGTGTATGTCACAAGATAGAAAGCAGTGCCATGTTGAGAATCCCCCTCAGTTTTGACACATATCAGGAGGTCTGCTATCTGTTCTAGTGTGTCTAGTCTTTTTGTACCTTAGATCATTACTTTTAATAAATGGTATGTCTGAAATCTGTTTTTTTTTCATTATGATATCTTCATTTCCCACTGTACAGAACCAGCGCTCTAATTCTCATTCACGTGATGCCAAGCTTCCTCCAAGGTTCAGCAAGAAGGTTTTCCAGGGCAATTCGAATGTTTCTGCAGCCGGCGATCCTCGCGCCAAACTTGGCAGTTATTCTCAGGCGTATGGGACTATCAGCAAAAGCGGACTGGACAATCTACTTAGGAATTGCCACTAAGGTGTAAAGTGTGAGATCAGTGATCAAGAGGCAATCAGATGGTCACCGGAATCTCCCAGATCAAATAGAAATAGTGGATTTCACATGACAAGATAATTATCATCATCACATGCTCTGAAGATTGTAGAAATCCCAGATTAGTGCTGTCAGTAACATTTTTTTGTTCAAGTGTAAACTTGTTTGTAAATATGTGGTGAAAACATTTAATAAATGTTTAGAGAACAGCTTTGCAATTTGTACGTGTCCATGTTCTTGTCTTAACAAACTTAAAAAATAATTACAAAACAACTACAAATCTAAGGGAAGTGGTTCTAAACCGTTTTTTATTAAACCTTTATGTTAGATTATTTTAATTGAACTCAATCTGGACCATTTTATGGTCCCTTATTAGTTTGTTGATGCCCCAGTTGATAACCACTAGGCTACTTTTTTATATTTATATTTAGGGAACATTTCATAACAACCAAATTTCACAATATTTTAAAAGATAACATGCTGAGCATCCAGCTGCTCATTTTCATAAATCATTTGCCTGTTTTGTTTCATGCATTTGAATGATGCAAACAATAAAAATACTATTTATTTAATTCATATACTGCATGACATTGAGAGGACATTGTTAAACATTAAATTAGTTGCATAGAAAAGCACTTCATGTCACTATCAACACTCTGAGAAGGCTGTAAATTTATTTTCTGCTCCATACACCTGTTCTATATCTTAAATATATATTTGACTCATGTAGATATTTGTAGAACATTCTAGCAATTACGTAATTGGAAAGTGTCTGCATTTAAGTCCCATCTGTACAGTGCGAAGACTTTTTTTCTAGAGTCACGTGACTTCTCGTGAACGTCACACGGTCAGGCTGCGATAGAGTCGCGGTGGGCGTGGCTAACGGATTCAGAGCAGACGAGCTTTACTGCAGCCAACGTCAACACAAACCAATAAACAAGGACTATTTCTGCTGTTGTTTAATAAACAAACGTTGCGTTTCGCTGTGTGTCTCCTAAACGGAAGGGTAAGTCTGTCTTAATTTTCAGTTTCTTTTTATTTCTGCGCAAATATTGTTGAATAACGCAGGTGGATGGACATGGCGCTCGTGTTGTCATGGTGTTGTTTGGTGCGACAGATTACGGTTCATGTTTTCACACTAATACATGTTTAAAGCCAGCTCTGTCAACGCTTTAACGTGCTGTTATCGTGCTTTAATGTTAAACTGTTACGATTTACTTTAACAGTTATATGTTACAACAAATGTGGCCGGTTGGTTCATATATCAACGACATGCGCAGCCGTTATACCAACGACAGATTAACTCAGGTTTATTGTTGGGTTAACCTACTCTAGTTTTGATTGAGCTAATAAAACGGCTTACTTGTGTGTAGAAATAAATGTAGTTTTTTAACGGTTTAACGTGTCATAAATTTGTTGCTGGAAGGTGGAAAGTATGCTATTTCAAAATGTAATTTACAGTGTCCCTAATAGCTCATTAAAACGGCTTCTTTAAGTCTGTGTTAAATCTTAGGTAATTGAAAACATAACGCCTTTGTTATGGGTTACCTCTAATATAATAATGTGTCAGTAGTTCAGTTTAAATGGATAGGTCATGGCATAATTTGGGGCAAACTGTTTTAACCTTTGCCACAAACGAGTCTATTTTTATGTTCCTGTTACTTAATTGTATTTACTAGTAGGTAATAGTGACAAATACGTTTTTCAGTGTTAGCATTCATTAAATAGTAGTACTGATTATTTAGATACTAGTACATGCTTAGTTGGAAATCCTACTAGTAACAACATAAAATTACTAGTGAAGAATGGATACTATTACTAGAACTTACTAGTTATTGGTAATAATACTAGTTCTTATTTATGAAACTGGCCTGGAATTGGAACAAATAGTAGATAATATTCACTACTGAGATAAGTACTAGTATGTATCCAATAAACAAGTGCTAATATCTAACGAACAGTGAAATAATTATAGTAAAATTGTTAGTAGGTTTAGTGCTAGGAACACAAGCACAAAAAAATAGATTGGCTACTATCTATAATAATTGGTTAAACAGCTTGTTAGGCGTGTAATGGTTTCTTTTTGCAAAGCAAAGTCATATTCAAATCCATGTTTGCTAACATGCAGACAAACAAAACAAACTGGAAAAACTACATCATGTGTCTGATGTGCAAGACCTTGATAACCACAACCTCTTCCTCTCAGCGTGACTTTGCATTTTATTGACTTTGATCATGTGCTTATGTTTGCTGGAGCGTATTATGCATTAAGCACAATGAGCTTTATCATAGGAAATCCATGTAATATTTTATTTGTTTTATTTTCTCCAAAATTGATGTTCTCTCTTCTCACTATTTGCCAAGTCACCACCTACTCGCTTTCCTGGATAACATTCAGGCCCACTCATCATCCCTTTCTACCCCTCTCAGCAAATTATACAGCTCAATATCCACATCCGTTTCCTACGTTTTTAAACTATTATTATTTGTTTGTTTACATTGTGCATCGTTGTTCTGCTAATTTTATACAGTGTTGGCAATATTTCCTTTTGTCACCTACTTTTGAGGAGTGGTGCTTTTTAGCTGAACAAATGCTGAAGTTTGTCATTCGGTTGATGGACAATTGTTAATGTCTGCTCAGCCACTCTTCGAAGTCTTAGCTTGGTTCCTGTGCACTGGTTAGGTGCCATAATATTCTCATGCACGCATGCAAATGCATCCTGTAACCAGTGCAAACAGAGTCACGTGTTTATGCAGCCATGAACTGCATCAGTCTATTTAGCATAATGTAATTTTATCTATGGCATTTAATCTATGCCATTCAGTGTAGCGTAAAAGCACGTTGTCCATATAACGTGGGAGCAAGAGGATGATGTTTACCATCACAAGTCTTCATCCACATGGAAATAAAATGCTGAGATGGTGGTTTAAAGCTGGAATCTGTCTATTCCAAGCACATTTGGAAAATACCTTGGAGAAATATGAATGAATTTGACATAGGTCCATAGATTACAGAATGGACTGAATATCCATGGAAATAATCGAGTCACACATCTGCTCTGGAACTTTGTGAGGCTTTTAGGGAAAGCAGAATTTGTCAATTGACCATTTGGTGATTTAAAACTTTTAGTTCATACAAATTGTTTCAGATAATAATTAAATATACACAACTTTCTCTTGCATTTATTAAGGCTGCATTTATTTGACCATGATACATTAAAAACAGTATATTATGCACAGTTATAATTTAACGTTTGTTTTTGAATATATTTTTAAATAATTAATTCTTTGAAGGCAAAGCCGAATTATAATGTTCTGATTTTGTTCTTAAAAACATTTCTTATTGTTACTAATGTTGAAAACAGATGTGCTGCCTAATATGTTTTTGTGGAAATTGTGATGTAGTTTTGTTTTTTTGTTTTTTTATGACATAACGTTCAAAATAACAGCATTGATTATAAACACAATTCTTTGTTATGTTGTAATTTACTGTCACTTTTGATCACTTTAATGCTCTGAATAATTGCATTCATTTCTTTAAAAGAATACTGCCCCTGAACTTTTGAAGCTAATTTATGCTGAATTATACATGCATTAGAAGTGTAATAAAAATATATTTTTTAAAAGTCTTAGGCTTTTTTTTTATTACTTACAGTATATAACGATTTTAGATTTTGTTTATCAAATTATCTAGGTTTGTTGTTTTGAGTACACATACCATGGCTTCTAACACAAGCTCTGGTTTTTAAGTAAAAATAAAGATAAAAATGTAAACTGGTTTAGGTCTGTAACCCTGTTCACTAATGCTTAGTGATTTGTGAGAGCTGTGAGGTGTTTGGCTCACTGAAGCAGTGTTTCCTTCATATAATTCCCTCCATGAACCACTTCAGCAGAAGCCAAGTGAAGTGCCTGTTTCATTTATCCACCACATGTCCTATAAGAGGATTTTTCTGCTTTTGTAACCTTTCCTAGACTGAATGAGATCGGACAACATAGTTTCCTTTAATGTGAATGGAGAATTTGGGTTAGCTGTTATAGGTTGTAACTAGAAAAATAACAAAGTGATCTAAACAATAAAACTATTTGCACTATAAATCAATGTGTTTGTGATTGGAATGGAAATACATTAAAACATTCTGAAAGACATGACAACATGTACAGCAAAATAACTGGAAGCGACTGACATCGGAAGTATCACACATTGAAGTTAAAACGGTCTGCACCTGCTCTCGCGTTAAAAATAAGATGCATAAATATAAACAAAGTTTGTCTCTGCAGCAATAAAATAAAATGCTAACTTGTTATTTTTAGCAAATTTCCTTTAAATGGTAATTTGACTGCTACCATAGTCAAGAAGGTACGTTTACTTTTAGTGTTTGCATTGGCTGTCTTCTGAACTCGATGAAGAACCTAACATCCTTGAAACCTTTCCTTTGCACAAAAGGTTCTTCATAGTGGAAAATGTTTCTCAAGTGTTTTTTTATTCTTTCAAGAACTGTTCACGGAAAGGTTCTTTGGGAAACCTAAAGTCAAAGGTTTATCACGGTCACTGCATCTGAAATTATTTTTAACAGTAAAAGCTTACAAATGTGTCACCATCAAGGAATGAGTAGTCAACTGACAAACGTGCCATAAAAATAATCATAATTTTACCTTGAGTTACCTTTATATTCCCACATATATTCATATTTTTTGTCTATGCCTATGAGATTGATTACCCTCGCTGATCTAAAATAAAGTATGCTGGAATTACAGAATCAGTCAGGGTTAGGCTACATGTCAAAAAACAAGAAAACTGTTCTCAAACTTATCTGATTCTTGATAGGTGCAGTGATCTAATCGCAACCAGCAGCACAGATCTTAGCAACATATTAAGCTGTTTAATTTGGTTTGTGTAGTTTAAGAGATAAATGGACATGGATGTTAATGAATGGAGAGCTTTCAGCACTGCATAGATTTAATAGAGCACCCTGATGTGATTTGCAGATTATATAAAATAATAGCTTTTTTAGTTTAGTTTTTCAGCAGCTGGCATCCCAAATACAACAAAAACAAACACCAGCTATTATGTTCTGTTTAATAAACAGAGAACTAAAAAAATGTATGTATGTTAAAAGGATCAAGACTTTTGTGTTTGTATTTGTCAGGGGGAAATGATGTGGAATTGCTTTATTTGATTCCTGCTGCTGTGAATAGGAACCATGGAAAACAGGCCGCTGAATATAACCTGGTCTGTAATGCTGGGCAGACCGCTGAGTTGAGATCAAGTCACATGGGATTTGGCATCCACAATAAATGGGGCAGTGTTGCATAACTGCTGTTATACAGTCTTTAAACAGGACAGAGATTATTTATAGTGACATTTACTTGTTATAATATGTGTTAGAGGGTCATTATGTTATGTTAACTACTGTACCTATAGCCTTGTGTCTTTTTCTTTTTTTTTTTTTTACAGTTGATTGCAATTATAATGAATTTCAGTGGAGCTTTAATAATTAAATCTTATAAATTGATTGCAAATAGTAGGCCTGGTTGTTTGTAATTGTTCGTGCTATGTTCACCCAACCTTTCTGTCAAAAAACTAATAATTTAAAAACACTTTAAAATTATTTTTTTCTTCTTTCAAGACATATGAGAATAACAAAGCGTCACAAATCTATTTTTCTCATATATTTTGGACATTACAATGTTTAGGTGCCCTAATTTATTTTTAGCCTTTTAAATGATCATTTTTAGTTTAGTGTACAAGTGCTGTTTTATTTTTATAATACACTTCTATAATATTCTACAATTCCCAAATATAATTTTCAATGTTTTGTTATTTTTGTGGGTAAGCATCAGGGCTGCGTGCGATAGTCATGCGCATCTCATCAGTAAAGCCGGTTCTTTGATTAATTATAAATCTCCATCATCTGTTTTCAGATGGAGCTGCCTTTCATACACAGAGCTTTAGTTGACAGAGAAGCTATGCAATATCACGTTCACTATCTCATGCGATCCATCTGTGATGATGTGAGCGCATTGCGTAGCTTGTCAGTGATTTTATGGCTCTGTGTATCAAATGAAAACAGATGATACAGAGTTACTACTAATCAAACAACCGGCTTTACTGACGAGATGTGCATGACTATTGCATTCAAAATATCATGTATCATAATGAGTTTTTTCCAACTTCCCCCGGTTGTGATGTCTAGTTCTGAGATACAAACTTTTATTCCATTACATTGGGTTCCGTTATATTCCATTACATCTAGCTTTTTACAAAAGGGTACATTGTGGGTGGACGACCCCTTAGAAACCAAAAACAGTTCACAGAATGAGTCTTGGCTTCTTTTTATAGTCAGCTTTTCACACGTTTAAATGAAGGGGTTTTCCTTCAACTCTTGCATTCAGATGCACCCATTGCCTCTACTTTAACATCGATGTCCATAGCAGTCCCTCTCTCTCAGCTGCACAACCCGGTTTACCAAGAAGCAGTTTAAAAACCTGTAATCATATGTCCTCTGTCGTTGGATAAATGTTTGAATAATGTATTGTTGGTTGTATGTTGCCAAAGGTTTTGTTTGTTCTTCGTATTCAGTCGGAATTTCCTCTGGATCATGCCCCTTTTGTCGTCTGGTGGTCCCTTCTGTGTTAAAATGCACCAATATAAAGTGGACTGAACTGAATCTTTGGGTAAACAGAGCTGGATTGTTCACTTGTGGTTGGTCCAGTTAGAGTTGTTTTGATCAGATCATCACAGTTCATTATTGGTTTGTCTATTTTAAGTTTTAGAATGTGTAACTCCTACAGAAACTACTTTCTAAAGTATTTAAATTCGATGCTTGGCAAGAAATTAAAATTCACCTATGCAAGTTTTAAATGCATCGATCTGTGAATGATTCTTCAATGCATCTGGGGTTTTCTTTTCAATCAAAACAGCTTTCTCGAATCATTTAGTCAGCATAAAACCACTTATTTATCAATCTGTACGTTACGATATGGGAAAAAATGTTTGTTGGTACTTCCTTTTCATCATGATTTTAATGTAGCATTGGATATTAAAACTAGTGAATTACATTATGATGTTATAAAACATGCTTGTTTTTATTATTATTATGTTATTCTTTTATGTAAAAACAATTTCTGATTGTTTAATCACACTGTTTGTGTAATTTGTCTTTATATGCTAAGAGTATCTGGTTGGCTAACTTAGCAACTCACTTTTATTATTATTCTTTACTTAACTACGTTTTAATCATTCTGTTTTTTTGGTCAATATCAGGATTCCAGTGAGGGAAGGAGACATGTCCCAGGACAAGCCAGTCTACCCCATAATGGGGGAGAACAATCCCCTTCACAACAACGTCTATGGGCCACCCAAAACTGATGCCTTTGGAATGCCTCCGCCCAACTATAGCCAGGGTCCAGGAGCCCCTCCGTATACGGCACCAGAACAATACGGCCAGCCCGGTTACAGCCAACCTCCAGCACCAGGGTTTGGCCCTGGTCCGTACCCACAGATGCCATATCCACAGATGCCGTATCCACAGGGGCCCTACACTCAGGGGCCATACCCTCAGAGTCCATACCAGCAGGGGCCCGGCCAGCCTGCCTTTGGTGTAGATCCTAACGGTAAAAACTCAAAGTTTATGTCAGGGCTCACTATGTATATTTAGGATTTTGCTATAAAATGTTGTACACCGTTTAACCGATAAGCCTACTCTCTTAAAAGTAGTTGTGTCCCTGCTGAATAAGCTTGTTTAGTCAGTGTGTACTCTGTCCTCCTGAGGGTTATTTAAGGTAAAGTGCTTTGCCGGAGTGATTCAACAAAAGGTTACTAGCTCTGTGAGGGCTGAAAATGTATAATTTGTTCCTTTCGTCCCTCATCCCTAGTCCCTGCTGTAACAATTAGGATGTCTTTTCAACTGTGTTATTATGAGGTCTTGCTAGTGCTGTTGGTGTAGATGCTATAAAGTCTGCTTTCCTTTCCAAACCTATAAAACTATTTAAATCCGTCCCATACTTCAGTTTTCCATTTCTGTCTGCGTTTTGTTGAATGAGGATTCTGGATGAATTTAAATACATTAGATGTTGCCTCTAACATACTTTAGATTTCATCATCATTTCATGTTTTTTAACAGCTTCTATGGACAGCCCTGGATACCACGGTGGAGATGTCCCCCCTTCTTACTATGGCAACGATGAGTTTGCGAACTCCGGATGGGAAGATAAGAGTATCCGACAGGCCTTCATTAGAAAGGTAAGCAGTAAGAGACAGTTTCAGGCGGGGTCTTTGTTTATTTATTTTTATTGGTTTGATTTTTAAATGTTATAAATGTGAATGAAATTTCTTTAAAACGAATACAAGGCACTACCGCTTTTGTTTCTCAGCCAGACACAGTTAATGGTCAATCATAATTGTCTCAAAATGGCCAAATATTAAAAAATATCTAAATTAAAATCACAAAAAATGTCACATTTACCATCAATTTATCACAGAGTGTACTGTATGCACACAGATAAATGACCAATACGTTTATTAAACACAGTTCATACACAAAGACTTAGCAAACATGTGTAAATATTATATGTAGCAGTACAATGTGTCACAGAAAAACACTGTTTTTCTTTACTCTCTTCTCAGGTGTTTATGGTCTTGACTGTCCAGCTGTTGGTCACCTTCTCTTTTGTTGCCATTTTCACCTTTGCACCTGAAGTCAAAGTGTTTGTACGGAGGAATCAGTGGACTTATTATGTGTCCTACGCTGTCTTCTTTGTGTCACTGATCGTTCTCAGCTGCTGTGGAGAGTTTCGCCGCAAACACCCATGGAACCTGGTGGCACTGGTACAACTTATTTCATATATACACCTTATTTAGTGTTTTTTGTTTTTACACTGTGCAAAAAGCATATGCAATGAGGTGTTTATATTAGTTTGTATGAAAAAATGAGTTGTGTCGCAATATGTTAAATGTTTTAGCATGTAGTTAACTGTTTTGTTTTGATTTTCTCTTTCTCAGTCCATCCTGACCCTAAGTCTGTCCTATATGGTTGGGATGGTTGCCAGCTACTATGATACAGATGCAGTTATCATGGCAGTGGGCATCACTGCGGTGGTCTGCTTCACAGTTGTGCTTTTCTCACTGCAGGTTTGTTTGCTAACTGTAGCAGTCTCTTTTTATTATACTTTTTATTCACACTTTGTTACCAAACAACATCTAATGTCTATTAACAAGTGGAGATTTAAAAGTACAGTTCACGGTTGTGGACTTTTTCATTCAATGATGGCGAACTTAAGTTTTTAATGCATCCCTTGCCATGCAGTAACCACTTCTGATTGTTATTACCCTTCTCTTTTTCAAAAAAAGAGCAAATACGACTTCACTTCCTGCTGGGGTGTTCTTTTTGTCTGTCTGATCGTTCTGGTCCTGGCCTCTTTCCTCTGCATCTTCATCCAAAACAAAATTCTCCATATCGTCTACGCCTCGCTTGGGGCCCTGCTGTTCACTTGTGTAAGTACCATTTTTTTTTTTAAATATTAAAACGTCAGTCTGTACTAATGGTTGGAGTGGTGCTTGTTTGAATAATCATTAGATTAAAAGTAAAAATAAAAAGAAATCTATTTAAGTCAACGTTGTTTGTCAAAACAGTGTAAGAACTGCTATGTCTTTGTTGTGAGGTACATGTAAAACGTTTTACCATCTGTCTTAAACTGGGTCACCAAATTTGGGCCTTTTCAAAATCTCAAAGTTTCCAGTCTGACTGGCTGTATAAAATCATATGTCTTTTGGAGCAGTGAAATTAAGCATTGGAAATTACTGTAGAGTCCTTGGATGAGAAAATGTTTTTTGTTCAAACTGATTGGTATCGAAAATTATATCAAGCTCAAGGTATCGGTACCGAAATTTGTTGAGTGATACCCAGCCCTAGTGCTGTGCTAGATTTAAAAGAGCCCCACACAGAAAAGATAAATATCATTTTGAGTGTTCGTAACAGTTCAGCTTGCTTTATTTCCCCAAACACAACATGAATGCGACACTCAGTGCTTCTTTGTTCATTCTCAGTTCCTGGCTGTGGACACCCAGCTTCTCCTGGGCAACAAGAAGTTGGCCATTAGCCCAGAGGAGTACGTCTATGCAGCTCTTAACCTTTACACCGACATCATCAACATCTTCCTTTACATCCTGGCCATTGTGGGGCGCACCAGGGATTGAGTGCGCCCCCTTCCTGTAAGAAGAGGAAAGTGCAGTCCACTTAACACGGAATGATGTACCACCTCACATCTCATCACCTTTCCTCATGTTCTTAATTTATTTGTCTTTCACATGTTCTGTATGTCAACATGTACAGGCTGATCGGCCATAAGCTCTTTGTCCTTTTCTGGGCGAAATCAGAAAATATTTAAGAACCCGTTTGTAGTTCCTCTACATGGCTCACTCTATCCTTCTTGTTGGAGGTGTATAGCGTGACATGACTCAAAAATTGCATCCAAACAGCATGGCAGAATTTTCACTCGACTAACCTTTGCACGTGACCTGGTGGACAGAGAGGGAGAAAGAAAGAGCAATGATCAATGAGCCGAGATTTGTTCATCAGAGTAATGAACATTACTGATACTAATGTGCTCCACTAGTCAATATCAAGTCTCTGCATGATAGTCTAACACAGCAAAGAATGTCAGACAGACATAGATACTTCTCCAAACATTTGCATATATACAGTAGCTGTAAATAGTCAAATAAAGCTCAAACCCCTCTAGTTTTAGGCATGAATATCTGAATATGCTGCTCACTAATGTGTGTGTTTCTGTAACATTTCTGCTTTGCAACATAATATCCCCAATATATACACTCCCAAGATGACAAACCTTCAGTTGACTGTATCATCTACAGAATAACTATGAGAAGTAAAATAAAGTATAATTTCTTTTCTTTTTTTATTTTGGAGAGGAAGGTGAACTTGTTCTGATTATTAAATCGTTCCAAAGGTCAGTATTTAAGGCTCAAACACTACATTACATGACTCTTTTCTCTTTCATACTGACTACTTGTTTTTTCTTCATTAAATAGATCATTTTGTAGTTTTGTTTGTGTATATGAGTGTGTGTGTGATTGAGGGAAAGAGAAGTCGTTCCCTTATTTTAACGAATGTGAATGGAGTATTGGATTATTTCACGTTTTTGGAAATATCGCTAGTTGCATGTTACCTTGCAAAAATGTTCCATGTGCTGGAAAATAACAGGATATTTCTAGGATAAATCTTGCATTTGATGTTTTTGAGGTTATTTATAAGTTATTTATTAAAATGCCAGAGGAAGCCTGCTGGGTAATGGACGAATTGCCATAACCATGGTAATGTGGTTCTTTTAAAATTGTACAAGAAAAGTAAGAATGAAAAAAAATAAAACCCTGATACATTGACAGGCATTTATTTAGGGCTAATTGCAGCATATACAGACAGATTTTTGCTTTTAAAAAACTGTATACTAAAGAATATTTACTTCAGATGTGAATGTACAACAGTTTCACAGCTAGTTAGTTAACTTCTAACATTCACCGGAACGTCATGTACCCAGCTGAAATCTCCTTGCATGTGGAACTATTGAACACTGGCTGTGAAAATACTGACTTGGGTGGCATAAACCTTCTTTTGTTTTTTGTTTTTGTTTTTTAATAACATATTTGTCTTTATTACTAACTTCTGTGTAATTAAAGCTATAGTGGGTTGAGGTGTGTAGAGTGTGTTTGGGCTTTGTAGATCTCTTTGCACTGTACATTTGCATTAAATCGAAGTTCCTCTGCAGCCTGTTTGCTTTTCATTACACAAATAAAATTGGAGGAAAACGCAGCTTGAAATGGTCATTTGTTGTACTTTAGGTGATTGGAGTAGATTGCAGACCATACATGAAATGTATCGTGATGATGTGTATTGTTGAATATTGTTACGAGACTGAATTAAATGAATCAGTCTCTTTGAAAGAATCATTTGAGTGAATCACTCACATTTGAGTGCTTGTTTTATTCCATGTCTATTAATAAATTGCTAAAATTAGACTCACTCTCAGAAAAAAGGTTCAAAAGCTACACAAAAGCTTATGGGTACTAATGTGTATGACTGCATGTTTCAGTACAAATATGTACCCTTTGAAGAGCTGCTGCGGTGACAGCCTTTAACATGACTGTTGAAGTCATGCTTTGCTTCTGAAAGAGA
>JAUMHR010000076.1:12070003-12082888 GCA_032361145.1 Enteromius fasciolatus
GGTTGTTTGGCCGAAGTTTGTTTTTGTTGTGGTGCCCAAAATGTTTCTTTCGGTATTGCAGCCTCTGTGTTGTCTTTTCTAGAGCGGGTTTTTCCCCAATGTATTTAGAGGGCAGACAGCAAGACGATCAAGGGGTGATGCATACGGTTTGAGATAAAAATAATATCGAGCTAAAATCCTGCAACATCGAATAGAGCACCTTTAATGCAAAGATGACATTGTTTGAGATGCCTTTGTATTGTAATAACCTGACATCAACATACTTCATAAGCTGTCAGTATCTTTGTCATGACAACTTGACATTACTTAGACAACATAAAATAAATGAAACAAATGAATCAAATAATAATATAATAAAAGAAATATTCTGTCATAAAATAATTTGATAGAATATTAACACTTCATGACATTTTAATGACAAATTAAATTTGTGCCTCTGTCATGACGAAGAGTGTCTCGCTACAGCCCACAAGATCCAGGGGGCGTGGTTCAATCCAGATCCAGCTCCCCCCACCTTACATATACCTAAACCTACCCATCTCCGCCCCCTGATTCCTAAACCAACCCATCTCCACCCCTAAACCTACCAATCTCCACCCCCTAGATGTGGAACCATCCACGCCAATGTCTAGCTGTCATGACAAAGACACTGACAGCTTATGAAGTATTGGTTCGGTTTATGAAACTTTTGAACAGTAATGCATTTTTATAATCATAATATGCTATTAAACGATGAACTACGGGTATAAATCTATCAGCTCACATACTATTGGATATTTTCAGAAATCTTGGGCGCTCTGCTGTCTGTTTTCACCATTTGGCTGGTAACTGGTGTGCTGGTGTATCTAGCAGTGGAACGGCTCATTGATGATGACTTCACTATTGAGGGCACAGTCATGCTGATCACCTCTGGCTGTGCTGTGCTGGCCAACATTATGTAAGACAAAAACCTCATTGTGCAATGCAGTTCTGTTACGGAATATATCCACACGCTATTAATAGCCTCATTTATGGCCTTTAGGATTTAACGAAATTGTTATTTTGCAGTGAAAATGGCTCTGTTCTTCTCTGTGCAGAATGGCCTTCACTCTGCATCAGTCGGGTCATGGCCATAGTCACGGAGGTCTGAGCAGCGGCCACGGCCACGGCCATAGTCACGACCACGGGAAGAAAAACGGTCACAGTCATTCTAACACTGACCACTGTGACATAGAGGACAATGGGTCTGGTAAAAGACAACAAGCTAATGCTAGCGTCAGGGCAGCATTCGTCCATGTGATTGGAGATCTTCTACAGAGTGTCAGTGTGCTTGTCAGCGCACTTATTATCTTTTTTAAGGTAAAAGATCACAGGTTACAAGCCCTGATGATTCCTAACGGATGAACCAGCACTCAAAGTAACAATGAATATCGCTGTTGTGTGAATGCAGTTTTTTGTTCTAGTGTAGCAAACAATGATGCAATCCTAACAAACTGAATTCTTTTCTTTTTACAGCCTGAATATAAAATTGCAGATCCTATTTGCACTTTCCTGTTTTCCCTATTTGTCCTTGGCACCACATTCACCATCATGAGGGACATAATTATTGTCCTAATGGAAGGTAAAGACGTCTTTATTGTGCTTCAGAAATTGTAATTTAAGCAAAGAGCATTGGTTTTAAAAAAGCTCATATGTTTACTTAATCAAGCAAGTTAATTCATAAGACATAATATTGACTTTAGACGTAATATTGTTTGTCTAAGTTACAGTAGTTCTGTCATTGAAAATAGTACTAACAAAGAGTGCTATTCCAATGTGCTATTTCATAGTTTTGACGAGCTATCTATTATTCTTCAATATAGAGTAATTATTCATAATTAGGTCTGTCTTTGACTTGACTGGTAAATTAATTAAAGCTAAATCCTAATAGGTATCTATAAATAAATATTTTATTGGCCACTAGGCATTCTATGGAAGGTTGTTTCATTTTTCATGTTCTCTGAATTTCATATTCTCATTAAAACGTTTCTTGGAACATGAGGATTTTAATTAGGAGCTCCTCAGCCTCAGTGTTTCTCCTCCACAGGTACGCCGGCTGGTGTGAACTATAATGAGGTGAGGGAACGACTGCTAAGAGTAAAAGGTGTCAAAGCGGTGCACAATCTTCACATCTGGGCCCTGACAATGAACCAGGCTGTGCTTTCCGCTCATGTGGCTATAGGTAACTCTCCATATGAAATCTTTTTTTGGCATTTATTAGCATATAGTCCATGGCAAAAACATATTTCTGGGTTTCTAATGTTCTGTTCGTTTTTCATTTTTATCAGATGATACCGTAGAGCCACAGGCGGTGTTGAGAGAAATGACCCAGGCCTGTTTCACAACTTACAGTTTCCATTCGGTAACCATTCAAATGGAGCATCAGGCGGACCAGAGGGCTGACTGCAGCCTCTGTCAAGAACCCACGAAGTGAAACATCCAGAGACTTTACTTTAAATAATGGCCCTGGTCCAAAGGGACAAACGATCCATGAAAGAGATCATTGAGGATTATTGTGGTGTTCATATTTTATAGCTTACAATCATTTGACATATTACATCTAATTTGACATATTTTACAGCTAGCAATACGTTTTATTTTTTGGACTCCACCAAACTCTGTCTCTATTTTTCCATTCATTTGGATTTAAAGGGATAGTCACCACAAAATTAAAATTTTACTCACCTGTATGTTGTTTCAAACCAGTTTTGCTTTTTCTGTTGTTGTTTTTTTCTCCATTGTAATTCTTTTGTGTTCTGTAAAAGAAAATAAGGTAAATAGAGTTGGAATGGTGTGAAGTTGAGTTTTTTGGGGGGCTGGACTAGAATTTGTTGTGATAAATATGTCAGTAAAATGTCTTGTAGATATGTGCCAAATGTAATTCACTGAGCTAAGTGAGAATGTTCTTTAGCAATGAAAATCTTTTTGAAGAGGCACATCATTTTACTTTTGTTCTTGCATATGTTTATTTTTCATAGTCAGCAAACAAGACTGTGATGGTGTTATGTACTGTACTTCTTGAACCATCCCTTATTCACAGGGATAATTACCACTAATCTACCATCTTATTATTGATCTTAGGCTTTGTTTGTTTACTTTTGTTCTTACAGTATTTCTGAAATGCTGAGAGGACTTTTTATTTCTTTGATTACTACAGGGCCGATAAAGTATTTTGTCCCATTTTATACTCTACAAGCAAAGAAAATTAATGTTACGATAATATTTTACAAGAAGATTTCATTCAGTACAAGAGTTACTAACAATAAGCATCACAGTTAAGTATTTTTTTTATATATTTTTTAACAGTATCTAATAAAAACTGTTCACTGTAAATGCATGTTAGCTCAGGTCTATTAAATATTAACAGGTAAAACCATTGATTTTAATAGTTTATCAGGAAATGCTTTTTATTGATAATTCATGTTAATCAAATTGGACTTATTGTAAAGTGTTATGCATATTCATATTATTAAGTTAAGAATATTCTACTAAAAAGTGAATATTAAAATTGAATGGTATTTTTAGTATTGTTTGTCTGTTTATACACATAATTAAACTGTATTTATTAAAATGTAGCATACTTTGTAAACAGTATTTTTAATGTAACTTGATATGACATATAACATTATGGATGAGATACTTCATTTTTTAAAGATCTAACAAACTATCTTATTCTTATATCCCAGATAGCTTAAATAGAGAATTTCAATCAAATCTAAAACAGGTTTCTACACAAATATCCATTTTTTAATTCCTTTGTTGAAAGTATTATTCAAAGCAATACCCTTCAAAGAACAGGGAGCATAATTGTCCCTTGCTCTGTTGTTTTCATTCTCTTGTAAGTGAAATACTGTATCTCTGCTATGTCTTTGTTCCTCCTGCTCATCCATGCTCCAATCCTCTTATAGTCCACTGGATGAGGATATCAAGCCTAGCTAATAATCAGTATATATTTATATATATATAAAAGTCCCAGCATGGCTTTAAACACTATGAATAAGAAGAATAAACAGCAGACTGTTGTGTGTAAGTGCATATTCTCTACTGAGAGTAACAAGATCACTCAGGTTTATCATGAAAGACCTGTATCTCCGAAAGCCACAGACCCAGAATTACCTTAAATTATATGAAATAATCTTCTTTGATATCGAAAAAGGATATGTAGGATTATTAGGCATATAAATAGATGTAAGCAAGGTCTACCAAACAGACTTGAACTCAGGCGAAGTCAATGTTACTGATCACAGGGAGTCTGAGGTTAAAAATTCTCATTGATTCTTTTTCAGTTGTTGTCACACAAATTGATTCTGCATGAAGGTCTACCGTTTTTGTGTCCTGAACCAATGATTTGAGACCATTATGCAACTTTTAATTTCCAATAATGCACCGAGTTTAGAGTTAGATGTAAACAGACACAGCTTCACGGTTTTATTTAATGCAGATGTTATTGCAAGACTGTAGATGACAGATGGCCATTTTTAATATATATATATATATATATATATATGGAATTTTAAATGTGGCAAGCTTAATCTCAAGGCATAAAAATTAAATAATGTATATTATATGTAAAGTAATATGAGTGAACGCTAGATGGAGCCCTGCACCTTCATTCTAAAAGAGTATTCGCGTTTATATCACACGTAGACTCGTTGAACAGTTATTTGTTTAAAAATACCCAAAATCTCAGTATGATATTTGATTGAGCAAACCTACTGTTTCCATTGGAAATCTTTCCGTGCCAAGCACTGAGCCATTCACTTTGCATTTGTGGTACACGGTGACTTCTCGTGAAGTCTCGCGATGGCTGACTCACACGAGATCACAGCACGGGGAAAAATGACGTCTTGTCAACAACACTAACAAAGTGAGGTATTTGAACGCTTTAAATGCTGCATATATTCAGACGACTAACACTTTCTGTATTTCGGTCACAAACATGTTATGGCCGACGTTTCTATTCGTCCAGTTTCGTTAGACATTCAAGCTTAAATCATATTAGCTCAATGTAGAGCTAAATAATGGGTTTTGTTGTATCTAAGCAGTTTTTATTCTGTTACATCTATTACTATGATTTCACAATTGCTTTTGTAGGTTATTGCTTTTTCTTTCATGCTTATAATTTCATTAGATAATGTTAAAATGTGGTTTATGCTTTGTTATGTTTACATGTTTTAGGTTTAAAATGTCAATACTCTCTCTCTCTCTCTTTGTTTCTGTCTTTCTCTCTGTCTCTCTTTCTTAAACAAACATGAATGCATTTTTATATGTTGTTAACAGACATGCCACAAAGTCCCACTGAATAGCCACCCAGCCATCAGTGCCCACATTTCGCAGTCCCCATGACAACCCCTCCTCTGGCCCAGTTTCCCGGGCAACAGGCTCAGGCAGCTCGGGATGTGAACACAGCCTCACTATGTCGGATCGGACAGGAGACGGTGCAGGACATCGTCTTACGAACCATGGAGATCTTTCAGCTACTGAGAAACATGCAGGTAAGTTCATCCTCTCAGAGGCATCCATCCAAAGATGAAGCCTTTAACCTGCTGACTCTCATTCTCTTTGTCTTCTCACTCAGCTACCGAATGGAGTCACCTATCATCCTAACACTCATCAGGACCGGTTGGGGAAACTGCAGGAGCACTTGCGGATGCTCTCTGTTCTATTCCGAAAGCTCCGTCTCGTCTATGACAAATGCAATGAAAATTGTGCTGGTCTGGACCCCATCCCTCCTGAGGTGAGATTATACTTTCTCTTTCACATTACAGTCTAGTTTTAATGAAACTGACTTACATTTCACTCCTTTCATGATATTAAGTCATTTGGTTTTGAATGAAAATATATTTTCAGTAGTTTGATTACACAATTTTAAAGAAGCAATAAGCACAACTTATACGTTTAATGCACAGTATAGTGCATTGGTCTTTGACTTTATACAAGTTGATCTTGGATGCTGAACGTTTTTTCTGTAATGCAGAGCAAATGACAATGTGTACAGAATAAAAGAAATTAACTTGCTACAGCTTTTATTCTTTTTTTTAAACAAGTAAGCTGCAAATTAAGATATTTACTTGATTTAATAAGCAAGTGTGTTGAGTTGTTTAAGCATTCTCGCCTTCTCTTTTCTTTTACTGAAGAAAGCAGTGGAATAAAGCCATTACATCTGCAGTTATTTTATTTGCATTTATTTATTTTTCACCTCCTCATCAACTTTTATTTTTCTTTGAAGAACCAGGTTAGTAACAATATATCCCATGTAAACCTGTCTTTGCTAAACACTAAGCCACACAATTTGCATATGTGGTACAAGCTGAATCCTCCTAATCTTGTGAAATCCCACACCCAACGTAGGCCTGGTCATCTATATATAATGTATACTTTATTTTTTAGCTTTAAAAAAAGTAGATACAATTGGAAAATGTAAAAAAAAGTGTTAAAATGTAAAAAAAAGAAAAGAAATCCTTGTCTTTATTTTTTATGCAGTAAATCACACACAACACAACAACAAAAAGTGGCATCATGGGGCTATTAAAAAATTCTTTGGACAATCACAAAAGGTTGAGAAACACTGGCCTATATAGAATAAAACAGCTTTTTCTAGGCCATTGACACTGACTAATTTTATTACGAGGGGTTGATAACTTGAGTTTGAGTGAATATTCAAGAATGGATTCATTTGATCTTGTACTTCAGCGAATTCTGTCCGTCCATAACGTGTACTTGCCTGCGAATGTTTTAATTAGTGCACCTTGTGAGCCCTAGCTTTCAATTTCCGGCAGAGGAAACATACTTGAATCACATTGTCAGCTTGGCTTCCTATTAGCATTGAAGTGATCTAGCGATTGAGTCCAACTGAGATTCCCACCGACTCACCCCAAGAGCTCATTGACGTCATGTCTGGACTTGCAAAGAACAAGCTCTGCGAGAGCTTGCATGTTTTTCAGATCTTCTGAAGCGTTGATGTAAGGAGAAAATCATGGAATAAAATATATTGGAGAAAAAAAGGATGTGAAAGAACTCATGAATCACAGGTGATCACAAGTGTTGCTGTGATTTATGCACAATTTGGCCCTCAGGAACTAAATGTGTATGAGAGCAAATTCAGCCCTTTAGAGTTCGGATCGAACGCACAGCTGGTCTGTTGACTCACTTAAGCCAATCATTCGTGCACTCTTTTTCTTTCGTCGAAGAGACCGGTGGAATAAAGTCGTTAGATATGCAGTAGCTGTAACTGGAGGGTATGAACAACATCCCTGAGAGTTGGAAATTCAGGTTTTTTCTTCATTAACAGAAGTGCCCCTGTGCTCACAGGATATTTATTTTGGCTCGGCCTCGTCTGTTTGGATTTCAGGTGTTCTCTTTAGCTCCTGTTGAGCTTTCTCTCCAAACAGGAAGTGCTATGATGGAGTCAGCGGCATTACCTCATCACCTCACTAATGAGCTGCGGCGCTCTGTAATGAACAGCTGGCGAAGTCCCTCATGTCAGCATTTTCCAACCCAGGCAATCACCGGTTCCCAACGGTGGAATTTCCTGCACAACGCAAACGAAATAGCCATGTCATTTCATTTACCACCACACTTTTTCCATCCACTTCAGTCCCCTCAAAGTAATCAACCCGAGTGAACCTCACTGAATCATTGTTTTCAGGCAGCTGGGAGAACACATCCATCTTTCAGTGTCTGGACCTTGAGTAATGTGTTGTCTAGGTTATATTAACTAGCTGGCTCTTTCTTACTCCGCTTGCTGCCGACAGGTGGGTACTTCCTTTGAAACTCAATGTGAGTTTGGCTCAGAGATTGTTTTTGTTCTTCTTCTTTTTAAATTCGTCGGACCTAAAGTGCGCAAAGCTAATTAGATCAGTCCTCGAGCTACATCTTGTGTCTTTTCTCTCTCTGCTGGGCAAGTCACCCGCGTGTGGTTTGCTGCATTTACAAACCTGCCAGGGGCTTTTCTCTCCCCCTTCTTTGCATTTCATATGATCAGATTTTTCCTTCTTGCTTTTCTGCTGGCATGAGACAGCCTAAAGCCCATAAGGTCTGTTCTGTAAACCACAGACCCATGAAATATGAGTGATTCAGAACGAGGGACTTATTTTTCTGTTGCTGCTTAAATTATAGACCTTTTAAGCTGTTCATTGGTTAGGTTTTGCACTGGTGTTTTTGTGTTACAGTTTGGTTGAAAAATAATAACAAGGAGAAAAGCATGTATTTGCAGTGTATTTCTAATAAGCCTCATAATGCAATCTGCATGCATTAACAAATATATAATATTTAAAACAACTTCAAAAAAGTGTAGCACATCACACTGCAGAACGTCAACTTCCTACAAATATTTTGTCAACTGTTCCAGTTCTAGTTTATTAGTCATTTTAATTATAGCTATCACATAACTCATTAATAGTCAGTGACACAAACAACAATAAAAAAAAAAAGCTTGAAGAAAGTTTTTCCTGTCATTTCCCATTAAAATTCCCATTTTTTGTAAAAGTAGTTCTTGAACTGTTGGATGTTTACAGAATAAAAGAATACAGAAGTACAAACCTGAGCTTATAAAAATAACATTTGAATGCAGCCATTTTTATAAAAATTGGGTTTTATGCACATTATGTCAAATCCTGTCTATGAGGGTGCTTTACTGAAAAGCTCATCCAGAACACCAGCAGGTGTCACTGTGATGTTAAAGCGAGGAGATCATGATCCAGCGAGACCGCTGTCTGTTTGGCAAGGTCAAAGAATGATGGAGCCTCGAGAAAAGAATGAGACACTTTATGGATCTCAGAAAGCATATGTTGGGAGAGCTATTCGAACCATTGTCCTGCAGTAAATTGAGGGAACAAAGTTGTATCAAAGGTGAATGAGATTTATTTAATGGTGGATGCTTTACTGTAACCTCGTCCAAAGGCTGTTGAGAGGGCTCAGACAATTTGTAAAGCTGAATTATTCAAACCGCTTCATTTTAAAGCCAAAGGGCAGTGCCTGTGGGGTGATTTATGTAGGCAAAATAGCAAGAGATTGCTGCTTTTTTACAAAATTTAAAACCTAAGATCTGGTGGTGTTGATTTCTATGTTAAGGCTTGCAATGAATTATGCAACAATCCATTACTGGGGCTTCACCGGGTTGCTTAACTTTAAAATCTCATCACTTAAGCTCTTGTGTTGTTTAGACAATAGGTCAACACAGTGAGTGTTTACATAAAATTGTATTCAAACTGTGGTAGTTTTTGTCCTCTGATTCTTTTCGTGATTATTTTTCAGGTTTTGTAATGCAGCTTTGGATAATGGCCCAGCTTAACTTTAGTTCAGGGTGCATGTCTTTTAAGCTGCCTAGAGATAACCCAACTATCAAAATTCATGTTTCTGTTCACAAATATCACCATATCTTGTGGCAAGTAAATAATCAAATAAATTCTTGAGTGTTGTGTATACACACCTTTATCTGATTTATACAGGTGAGATTCGAAATGTGCCTCATTCATCTACTGTTGAGCATTAAAAAAAAGTAGTATCATTGTTGAACCCTTGCAGCAATCACTTGTTATTTGTGGTGGCAGCTTCAAGTGATTGAATATCTTGTATCCTGAAGGTCGCAGGTTTAAACCTCACGATGAGTACACTTAACCTTAGTTTTTTTTTAAAGTAAGACTGTCCCTGTAATAATAGGATTGAATAAATATGTGCGCAAAATGCGCAGGAGTTGCATTTCTATTTCTTTTGTTGTTTTTCAGGTCAAAAAACTGTATTAGGTTTGTTGGGTATTTTTTTATTTATTATTTTGAAGCCGCATATTGGTAAATAAGTGCAATTCACTGTTGTAAATACACTCGTCGACCACTTTTTTATGTTTAATTGCTAGTACCAGTGGCATAAATCATCAAAGTGCTGGAAACATTCCTCAGAGATTTTGGTTCATATTGACTATTGCTCCATTTATCCATCAGGATACATTCAGGCTTTCATGTTATTTATGTCAATTTCTGACCCCGTCATTCCTGGACTTATTAGAAACCCAGTGTAGTCTACTGCTGCTGTAGCCCATCTACTACAGTGTTCTATTCTGTGTTGTGCTTTCAGAAATGCTCCTCTGCATACCTCAGTTGTAATGAGTAGTTAGTTAGCTTTTCTATCAGCTCAAAGCAGTTTGGCTATTTTAAACTTTTCTCTAAACCCTAGAGATATGGAGTTGTATGTAAAATTAGCAGGAGATCAGTAATTTCTGAAATTCTTTTTCAGGATTTGTTTTATACTTGACCATATCTGTGTGCCTAAATGCATGTTGCTGCCATGTGATTGGCTGAGAACGATCACTTGAAGAGGTGTACCTAGTAACGTGGCCGATGAATGTATATCAGTGTCGTAATTACAGCGGATAGCTGTACATGTGCATTTGTTGCTGCCATAAAGCAATCTGCAGTTTTCGAAATTCGTATCCACTCGTACTTACATAGACGCCAGTTTACCATCAGAATGATTATGAAACTGAAATTTAAAGGTAAAAACTCTTACATATGGTTGCTTTAAATGCAGTTGCTTTTAATTGCTTTAAAAGAAAAACAAAAAAACAACATTTAGTAGATCTTTTACCAGGGCCTGATTCTTTTTTTTTTTTCTCCGAAATGTGAAATGAGTTCTGTATTTTTCCAGGCTGCTGTTTTTGAAGTCACACCTCAGGATAGTTGGTAGTGAAAGTCCTGGAACTGAGTATATTCCTGTGGTGCCATCAGTACCAAACAAAAATGAGTGCAGAGTAATTGAAGTAATCAAAAAGTCACAATGTGGTCACTTTATTCTGTCTGTTTTTTTCAGCAACTTATCCCCTATGTAGAGGATGACAGTTCTAAACTGGATGACCGAATGGCAAATCAAATGCGTGCAGCCAGTGAAGAGAGAAGAGAAGTGCTGGAAGTTAATAAGGTTAGAAGCTTTTTTTTTTTTTGCATTATTTACATTTGGCAGATGCTTTTGTTCGAAGCAACCTATGTTGTATGTTTATGAGGTCATGCATTCTCTGTAATCAAACAAAATGGCAAAGGAAAACTAACTAACTTTACTATAAAATATAAAAATAATACATTCTATGCAAAATACTAATTTATTAACAGTGTACTCACACACACACACAGTATATATATATATATATATATATATATATATAATTAAAAGATTACCCAAAAATCATTTACTCACCCTCAAGTAGAACCAAACCTGTAGGAATTTCTTTGTTCTACTGAACACTAAGGAATAAATGCAATAAATACCTGTGACTGCATTTGCCTGTGTGTGTTTTATATTGTTTAGATGTGGGTAGGTTTGAGGTAGGGGTGGGGTTTGGTATTTCAATAAAAGTAAAACATTATATAATAAATTTATATATGCATGTAAACCATTACATTAAGCCAAACACCTGAAAACAATGGAGGACCCTTCACGTCGAAAAGTGACTAAAAAGGGGTACTTTGAGCTTCAAAAAGCAATCATGTGACGTGTTGGATTGAGACTGTGTTGATTACATTAGTACAAAACATTATTTAAAACATTAAATGTTAAAATGTAAATATTTCTATTCCTGAAAAATCCTTAAAAAACAAAACACATACAGTATATGACACATCTACCATAACTCCTTCAAAACAGCCAGAAATCAGGGAGCAGTGATTGATCAGCTTACTTTCACAGACCTCACTGCTAAAACTGCCCTGTCCTGCAGATTTTATCTATACAACATCAAGAAGATCATGCTACACAACTCCAGGTTCAATCACTTGTTCTGTCCAGAATAGGCCATTGTAATGCTCTCTTTGCAGGTCTTCCAGTACGTTCTATCAAACTTTTACACTTACCAATAGCTGCTTCCATAAATTTTGAGGCACTGATGTTTGCTACAACAAACAAACTACTGGCTTTGCACCTTTTTACCTAAAGTCATTACTTCAGACTTATGTGCCTCTAGAAGCTTTCATTTTGCAAATGAACATCACTTTTGCCATCTTAAAGGGACGTAAAATCACATTAAATTACGTGTTCTCTCCTGGTGGAATTGACCTGCTCAAATCAATCCGAGCAGCTGAATCCTTAGCCATCTTTAAGAGTCAGTTGAAACGCATCTCTTCCATTTCGCGGAGTCTCTATTCTAATTCTGTTCTTAAAAAAAAAAAAAAAGAAAATTGCATCATTTAGACTTGCACTCTGTTCATTTACTAACTTGTTTTCTAAAAAAAAAACCCAAAAGGCCTTTAACACTAGCTTGCTCTATTCTTTTTTCTATTCTATTTTTTCTTTTTTATTTATTATATAGTTAAAAAACCTTACTTACTGTCTTAATCTAACTGAGACTTGTTGCATATCATTGCTCTTTTGTTGATTTTGATTGCTTCCATTGTCCCCATATGATTGGAAAAATGCTAATGTTTTGAAACGCTGATAATAATGATAAAAATTAACACACTTGAACACTAAATCAGCATAAAATAATAATTTCTTAAGGACCATGTGACTTTAAAGACTGGAATAATGGTTATGTTCAAGTAGGAAATGTTTGTTTTAAATTATAATAAAATTTCACCATGTAATTGTTTTTTTCATTCCAAAATCTTACCGACCCCAAACTGTGGTGTACAGTACAGTACAGTATATATAAACTCAAAACAGGCCACTTCCCTGCCTGCAGTGATCTTATTCAAAATCTGTAATATCTGCCATATTCATTCGCATAATGAAGCCATAGGCTCTCCACCAAGGATTTCATGACTTTCTTGCAGTAAAAGCAAAATTATCAGTTTTTTTTTCTGTGCCTCTCTCTGCCATTGAGTCTGCCTTATTAAAAACTGCAGCATGCTCATGAAAGGCAGTCAGTGTGGAAATGCTCATGCG
>JAUMHR010000076.1:12118792-12129978 GCA_032361145.1 Enteromius fasciolatus
TATAATATCTATAAAAATAATGTGTGTATGTGAATAAAGTTTTCATAAAAGAAAGTGATTATGAACATGATACTGCATAGCTTGTTAGTGAACTACAGCACTGTATAATAAATGCCACTGCACCTAAAAACACATACCATTCAGTATTCATACCATTCAACACATACCACAGAGTACCAAGCATTTCCAATCTAATAATTGATAATTGTACAATGGTTTCTCCACATTTTTTGTAGACATTGTGTGCATTGGGGATGTTATTTCAAAGCAGCTCCTGAGCATCCTTTGACCTTGGGAAGCTCAGACTACTTAAAACAGCACAGCGGAGATGAGAGGGAGTAATGGTGTGTGTTTATACACAAGCGAGAATTGTTTGGGTCTTTAAATGGTGCTCATGCACACACAAGTGTTTGTGTGAAAGGAAATCCATGGCAATGAGCATCTATGTGAAATGAAATGCAACAGATAAAAGAACAGTGTTAAAGCAATATGAGAAAACTGCTGATGAGCGAATCAATATCGGGGTCTAAAAACGAGGATCACCCTCTGTGATCGTGTTTATTTCACAGGTTGGGTACAATTATATTACCCTGCCCAAACACAGCCCTAAGCTCAGCTTTATGCTCGAGTCTCCATAGCAACTCCGGCTAAATGCTTCCATTCGGAGTGTGTTAATTATATGCGTTCTGCACATGGCTGATGGGGGGGGGGACCTTGCACAATGAGGTAATGTTTTAAAAATCTCCACCGTTTCATTTCTCCTGCTTTCCACCACTTTCTAAAACTTTCTCAAACGCCCCCCTCCCCCCTCCGCACATCTGAATGAAAGCTTCACTGGGAAAGGAGCCAAAATGGCTGTCGTTTCTGACGCAGAACAATCAGCCTAAGGCACAGACTTCCACTTCCCGGACATCAATCTCATGAGAAAAACCCACAAATACTAACTAAAGAGTAAAACAGATAAACACAAGTCATATGACCATATTAGCATAAAAACGGATCATTCATAAAATATTAGGCTGGCACGGTGTAATTAGAAACCAGTGGTGTTAGAGTCATTTACAAAAGTTAAGAGATAAAAATTAGGAAGAGCAGATGGCATATTATATAATGTAAATATGGCATATTTTGTGGAACAAAAAGGTTGAGAGAAAGAAGTGAATATTTTTGAGCGATCGAGCAAACAAACCGGTTTTCATCCGATTCACACAAACAAAGAGATCAAAAGAAATCAACTTTGATCTACGCTACTGTTCGAGTCCCCCTTTAGAAAGAGAGATGATGCATTAAACTTAGCAAAAGAGAAGCATTTAAAATGTTAAAGACTTTACTTAAAATAAACGCAGAAATGGCTTGCTGGAATATTCTTCAGAAAATGTCACGCTTTGAAGTGCATTAAAATCATTGAAACACTGCTTAGATTTATATTGCCAGCCAGAACTCAGAATGCAAGCAAAATTTGGCTTCTTTGAACATTTTTTTGTTGATGTGCACAAATCTCAATCCAGTTTTCTGAACCAATTCAGTGAAAACGGCAGTTCACCAATACACAAAATAAATTAAACATCTATCAGTGCTTGGAATTAAAGCTAAAAAAACCCTGCAGCTTAAAATCTGATCTCTAGCAATTTATATGCCACAACATCAACAATTAGTTACAGTAAGTATATTCATTGTTATGAAACCGGCAACAAAGCCTTCTGTCTTTTCACATAGCAGTTACTAGCAGGCTACACAAAGATGCTTCCAGCTTATGAGTGTGTGTACATGCGAGCGGCCCTATGAAGTGTCCGCACTGTCCTCTCTCCAGAACTCTCACTGTAACTAATTCATTACAGCAATTAGTGCTCATTAGAGGGCTTATGCTAGTTTCAATTAGCATCCACAACATAAGATAACCTAGAGGCATTCCAGCAAACACCTCCGTCATATAATCTTATAACGGCCATGTGCCCCAGCTACACCACGGGAATCAAATCGGGGGCCAATTAAATAAGTGAATGTGTTAGTTTTTATATCTCCCCATGCATCCATACAGAACATGCTATGCAATGTGATCACTTATCTTACATAAATATCCAATCTCTGGTTCTGCAAATTTAAGTGACAGTCCTGCCATTAAGTGCATTTCCTTGTCAGAAAGATCGGCTTTGGTGTTGCAGACGTGCGACAAGATCGTCTTATACTGGCACTGTAATTTATTTTGACAAGTTTATCATGAAAATCTTTTCAATTTGTCTCCCCCTCTACTAAGCGAAACAAAATCAAGCTATCGCGGGTTCTCAGATTGGTTGATTATGCTTTGGACATGAAATGAAAAGAAGATCACATAATAATGAAGTTTGTGATGAAATTCGGCTATGCTGTCCTCACACACGGACACATTTTGTCCCGTTTGATCGGCCTGTCAGAATACAGGGACACCCGACATATAGACCAGATATCCTGTCGGGGCAGGAGGACAGAAACGTGTCTTGATTGGCCGGCCTGTCAGCATACAGGGACACGCTTTGTGAAATACTGTCACCACAAAGGGAATATTTCAGCCCTGACTGGCTGTGGGGTCTGAATAGTTGGAAGTGCAATTCAGAGCGTGGCATGTTGATGACCAGATGTGTCTCAAAGCAGCAGTTTATATCCAGATGGTTGGCAGGACTGCGATGACGTGACTGCACGAGTCGGATTCGGGACATGTCAGCACAAGCCCGCTCTGCGGTCTCGCTCCAGTCCTGCGTGAGAAGCATTTACAGATGGAATAGCCGCTTCTTTCATAGATCACAGACTCCAGCGGTTAAAATATTCCTGAGATGTCAGAGCGTTACACAGCTAAGTGGTCTGAAGTTGTACTGTGACAGCCCTTTGTACTGGTCTAAATCTGTGTATTCCCGCAATAGGGGGAAAACTGCATCCTATCAGAACTCGTGAAGGGTTTATATCGGAATCAAAGGAGCCTTTTATGCTGAAGCAGCACTTTTAACTTTTATAGATTCAGACAACTTGCGTAAACAACTTGAATTTGCTATCTTTCAGCCACAAAAATGCTAAATTAATTTTTTTTCTTCATCTAAACACCAAGAGGAACAAGCCTTACCTATAATCTGACTATTAACTAGTCTACAAGAATTCAGTTTGGTCTTATTGCTTGGGATTGATGGCTTTTGTTCTTTTTATAAATGGACTTGTTTTTTTTCTATTGCAATATGGGGTTTATTTTACTAATAGACCATATCTACTGTAGCCTTTCCCCCTAAAGGTGAACAAAAAGTCATAATTAGCTCATTTATTTGCAAACACATTCAAATTTATTCTATTTTAGGGCTAAACCCGCAATATCTCCTCACCATATGTGACTCCAAGACAGAGAAGAAGAGAACGAAAGGGAAAGAGGGAGGGCACGCAATCAAAGCTGCAGATGGGGTCTTCTCAGTTGCTTGTAGAGACCGTCCCTAAAGAGCCAAACCGGTCTTTCTCCCTCAAATCCAAAAACCACAGCCTGACTATGAATGCATGACACTGGATTCGTTATTTTAATATTATATAATACAAATCTCTTCAAAGCATATCTAGGTAATATTACAGAAAAAATAAATAATGCATTTATACATAGTTTAAATCTGTATTTAATTTATTTAAAAGGTATAACACTATGTAATTCATGTATTAAATAGCTTGTTTTATTTTTTGCATTCCAATAATGACAACTGGAGATACGCGCTTGATTGATTGTTAAATCAATAAAAAGAAACAATGGCTTCTTTAAGCATATTACTTTTAATTTGTCATTTTCTTTTGGGCTAAAACAAGACTGGGACATGTTCTAGTAGCAATTTCAAAAGAAATTCCTTTGCAGGACAGCGTTATTCGATACAGGTGTGTCTCCCAGAACTGGGTCGTGTCACATAGCTGGAGGGGGGAACTGACAAAAACGATGGGGGGTGCTGACTCGGTCACCAGAGGTCAGAATGTGGCTTTTGGAAATTGTGGACAGAAAGCACCATACATAATGACGTTCTAACAAAGCAGTGGCTTCTTTTGGGAGGAGGCTGCAGCTGGTGTCAGGTTGCTCAGATACGTGCCGAGCAGAGAGAAGGGATGCTGCAGAGAAAAGATGGACTGAAGAAACGAGGAAGAATACAGAAGAGGGACAGCGTGGCTGCTGCTGCTGCTCTTTTTCCACCTGGCCAGGAAGTAGAGCAAAGTAACATGAAGCACCTGCATCCTCAGGTCTACGTGTTGACAAGCGGCAGGATTGAATTTTTTGTTCAAGCGGCTTGCCGATGCCTCCAGACTCACTTCAAGCTTGAAGTGCTGCCATCATGTGCCATTAAACCTGCTTCGGTGAAGAACAGCTTGCAGTTTTAGATCACAATTAGGTGAAACCCACTGAAGCGCTCATTAGAGTCTGTTCAGAATAAACAGTCTGAGACAGAGGAACTGACTAACAACACTATCCCCACTCCTGAAAAGACGCAATTAGACAAGTGAATAAACAAAAAATGAAGAAAGTGAGACGGGGTGATTGCTTATATTTTGATATGGAAAAAACATGGCATTAATTACATTAATGTACAGATATATTAAGATCTGGATAAAAGATAAGATGGAGGAAAGTGTGTGCTGAAAGCATGCATATAAAATAATAAGAAATGTTGAGAAAAACAACAACATCTTGGACAACAACCGAGCTGGTGAAATCTACAGCAATAAACCGTAGAGTTTTATAGCAATAAATGCATGTCTTTGATGCATGCATCTTTGATGTCTTCATTCTACCACAGGCTGGTGACATGCAAACTCTCTCTTTGAGAGCGATTATTTAACTCTGCGCTTTTAAGACTCTCTCTATTTCCTTGTACAAAATAGGAGCCTATATCCCCTCAAACAGACACATTCCTTCGAAAAAGAGCCGTGACATCAGCCTAAAAGAATTGGTGCTCCTTTACCTCAAACGCTGCTCTACTTAAAGGTGAGAGTCACATCACAGAGGGAGGGAAAGAGGCTCTCAGAGCTCTCAATGTCAATTACACCACAAAACCACACGCAGTCGGGACAGCACGAAAACAGCTTCCCTTCTATAAACAAAAACACACCTGTGTATAACCGAGATTTCCGTTTGAGTTTACACAAATACAAGCCCAGTTTGCATACGGTTCCTTGTTTCGATCTCCGTTCTCCAGTGCAGCATATCAGTCCTCTGTGTGTTTGAGATGAAATAATCAAAGATTATAAAATCAAGACTATATTGAGGTTGTTTTGCTACCAAACAGTGTCAACCTAAAATCGATTGTTTTTTCTTTTTTTTTTTTATGTAGGTCAAACTGGTCTCATCCAATATAATAAATTAGTCTTATTTTTAATTCAAGTATTACATAATGTGAAACCGTACAGATGCATGACTTGTTTGTTAGGAATAACCTTGAAAATTATTTTCAGTATTCAAGTCGTTTACAAGAATAAATAAACACTTACCTGATTTAATATAATAATGTCAAAAACATGTTGGATTAGTGACCAAATAAATAAATAAAAAGGTTTATAATAAATTGTTATGCACCCTATATGAATCAATCAAATCAGTCAATCCAAATCAATCAAATCAAATATAACTGCAATATTAAGATGAAATGGCGCTTTTATTTTCAGCCAGGGCACGGCCAGAATAATTAGATGGCAGGAAATGAATCATCCCCTCTGCCTGGTGAGTTATTAGCAACAGTAAAAAGAAAATCAACATGAACAAAACCTATCAATTAAATGAGAGCGACATCTTAAAGGCCTATTCACGCTGAGCATGACATTTCCTGCAACAAGATGTTAAAGCCACACAACGCACTTCTATACGGCCCAGGAAGCCAAACCGCTCTGAAATGAAACATTTAATACTTTAATGTGAATTTTTGCTTTGTAACATCACACTTGGTGCGAACAGGCCTTTAATTTAAACCCATGAGAAAGTGTCAGTCAACATGACAGCGAGATGCCCAACACCTAGAGGCCTCGCTACCGCGGAAAACACGACATGCCGCACGTGAAGGAGAATCAAAACTTCACCAATCAGTGATGTAAGACCATATGTCAGGGAATGTGACAAATTATTTGAAAAAGCAAAATCAAAGCTCTCGTATTCCTCAGCAGCTCTTTAAAAGCCAACACGTGCATTGTTTCGGCTCTGACAGGAAGGCTTATGCCTCCCCCTCAAGCTGTAACAGTTCAAAGAAACTCAATAAAACATTTAAGACAAGCCTACGAACCCCCCTCTCTCAGCACCGTATGACCTTGGGTTAAACGTATTTAATTAGAACACGAGATTCCCTCAACTCTGCCTTCCCCCAGCACAACAAACATCTATCCTTCATATGGATGGCTTGTGCCTCCTTTTAGAGCTTTGTTTCCAACTATGAGAGTGGGATTTAGGAAATGGCTGGCATACAAACAGAAGACTTCAAATAGCTGTGTGGCTTTACGCCACACCAAATGGCACATCTGGGCCGCGGCTTCAAAGAGCTCCACTCCCACACCTTTAAGTGCTAAGGCAGGTGATGAGATACTTCTGAAAGCTGTCTGAATCCCAGTGTTTGATAATAGGAGGCAAGTGCAAATCTAAAGTAAAGTGACTTCTCTATCCTGCTGCCTAGAACCCCCTTTTCACACATAAAAGGCTTTCCTGCTGCAACGGACAAAAGCTGTATAGACTGGTTTTGGTATGCACTTTGCCGTTTTCAAAGATTTTTGTTTCTTTTTTTGCCCGAGGTCAGGAGAAGCGGCAGTTCATTTGGTAGCGAAAAAACAATGCAATAAAGTCCTCCGATTTAATGTTCCGCTGCGTCTGGGGAATGCTGGAAAGGTCAGAGGTTTATACTTAGAAAGACGGCTTATGAAACTCTACGTTTTAAAATGGGGAAAATATACCAGCCCGGTCTCGACAGTCACATGCCTAATCTGAAGGACTCGTTTCTTGGCATCCGTCCATTTGTTCACCAACTAAATTAGCAACTGAATGTACAAACCATATTCTGCAGCTGAAAGCAAGAGAGATGTTTTTTACTCAGCCATTTAAATCATTCTACTGTGGACTTTCTTCTAAAGGATGTTTTTGTCTATACTGTAGAAGTCAATAAGGTCCAGTGTTCATTATATAGACAAAACCAACACTATTTTTTGGGTTTCAAAGAAGTCAGTCAGTCATACTGCCGAAAACGAATAGCTTTGGTTTGCTTCATCACTGTGAACATCCCTAAGGACTGCTTTGCTGACATGCACACTTAAGGTGGTTGACAAATAGAGCAAATCGCAGCTGAACTAGAGGCCAGCTTCAGTAGATGTCAGTGAATTATTCACCTCTTTATTCGGCTTGCGTCTCACAGCTCATTTTTATTGAGTTTGTATGAGGGTCAATGTCTCATGTGTCCAAGCCCATATCTAAAATGGTCATTCTTGAGAAAGAGCTCATGGGATAACTCCGTCCACACAACAATAAAGCACCGTCTCCTGATGCAGGACATGAAAGACTGCGGTTGAGCTCACATTCGTCACCCGTGCCGCTCTCGTCGACACCTCCGGTGTCACGCTTCGGTCATTAAGCAAGCAGGGAGGACTCTGGGGAATCTTCCAGAAGCGAAACCAGGGTTATCCTACTGATCCAACCCTGACCACTTCAAAGGGATTTTCTGAGCCATATGTGATTTCATATAGTGTAAAAAGCTAGGTAATTACCTGTGAGAGCTACATGCGAAATACAGCTTAGCGCTGCCATAATATGCGTCCCATTCCCATGTTAAGTGACCCATTGTTATAATTACAATAGAGTAATAATAGCCAATCCAGATGAGTACTGTAAATTGACTATGGGGTTAATTAACATATCACCAGCCGATTAGTATGAAAAACGCTACCAGCCAAACTCTAACTACTCTAGGCCCAAACAACACATGCAACGCATTCTTTAAAAACTGAGGTAAATCTCAAACATGTCTTTTTATTTAATCTGCCATATGAACTGCCAAGGTTCTCTCCAAACACTGCGGTTGACTAACAATGACTACAGTCAGACAGAGACTTTCCAGACACTTATTCAACTTCCACATGAGTCATTCCTCTCAGTTTAGACAATAAATTTTCACCCAAAACAATGACTTTATGTCACTGGCAGACATTAGATCCTAAGGCATACAAAAGAATGATGAAAAGGTTCTCAAAGGAAGTGATTCATTTTATGCTATGACTGTGATCTGCCAAATGTGTTTCAGCTGAGAATCAGTATTTGAGACAGAAGGGCCGGTTCTGCATTTACAAGTCAATCAACTGTGATGCACATCAAATATTAATATATTCCATCCTAATGTTTCTAGATGGCATCCCAAAACATGCATCCATACAAGCTTTTAGGGACAAATACTGTATTTTCTAAACAGCAGCTTGTGAATAGACATTTATATATAGCTTTTGTACTGTTATTAACTAATAAATTGTACATATAATTACATGAACTTACCATAAATTTAGTACAAGCTAAAAAATTCAGACACACATCATTCAAAACGGCAGCAGCGTGAGAGAAAAATGATAACGGGAAAAGTTAATATGCTAATTAGCGAGCTAAACTGTAAACAACCTTCAATCACTGTGTTATAATAAAGCATGCGGCTTTGTGCCTTCAAGAATATGAGTGAAACTTCAAAGAAGCCACGAATGAAGCCAGGCAGAGGCAATTAGTAATGCTCTTTAGCACAACATTAGTCAGGAGCTCGGATATAAATCTCCAACATTCAGGTCATGATAATCTTTAACTTTTCAGAAATGCCACAGCATTTGTCTGCGGAGGAAGATTCGTCCAACCTTAGCTGACAGACAGTGGAAATGGGCAGATTGTGACAGATAAACACAAACAGACTTTCTAAATGTCACGCTGCCAGAGGAACAGGGTGCGCAATAGCTTTATCCTGCTCGGTGGCCTGTAACGGTGGAACCGCTTGTGTTGATTGGAGAAGAAACAAAAGCACCGCTGCGATTGGGCAAAGACAGAGTTCCAACCAAAGCAGATAGAATGTCAGCAGATCTGACAGAGCCGGACTGAGTCTCCGTGGAGCGTGGACGCTTCAGAGGTCAGGGAATGCGCAGTAGTGATATTTAATCAACCTGACAGCTCTCGGTCTGGAAGTCACTTTCTGTGAAAGAAGGCCTTGTTCAAAAAAACAGGGCTTTCTTAAAAGGTGACTGGTTTGATGGAAATCCTTCAACTACCACTGAGACTGAGGACTTGATGGGGGTTGGTGGTCAGCACAATGGGCAGATGAAATCAAAGACGACTTCTCAAACCTTCGGACCCGAAAAACAATGTTCACCTTGTGATGGACCCTACTAAAGCAAAGGCATGCAGCTACATTCTTAAATAGAAAAAAATGCAAAGCAGTTTAACAAATGAACAGTAACCACTTAAATGTTTTGTAGAAAATATGCAGATAAAAAAATAAATAAAATAAAAATCTGTTGTGCACAGAAATTTATATAGAAAAGTTCTTTAAATTTGTTACAAATACTTATATATTAAACATTTGAATATACAAATTTATATAAGTCTAAAACATTAAAAACTAGCGCTGTCAAACGATTAATCATGATTAATAACATTAAAAATAAATGTTTATGTAATGTGTGTGTGATGTACATTTATATATAAAATATACAAACGTATATATTTCACAAAAAGATTATGTTTGTATATTAAATATTCATATACAATGTAAATTACATAATTATAAACATGTAAAAATTTAAAATATATATATATTTTTTTTTTATTTTGATGCGATTAATCGTTTGACAGCACTACTAAAATGATTTTATTTAATAACGAGTAACCACTGAACCCTCCTAGTGCTGGCGTGTGACCCCTGGGGGTCCCTGGGGTCTAGTTTGAAAACCCCTATAATGCAGTTGACATGTTCTTGTGGTCTTGTAGCCCTCACACATGCATGGCCGTCCACAAGACCGCAGGATATCCCATTTTTGATTGTGGTTTTAAGAATGGTGCTCACAAGCACTAAAGGAACAAAACAAGAACTGAGTGTCCCATTACCTACAAAGAACACATAAGAACTCCAGGATCCTATCAGATCTTATCAAACGGAGCAAGACTCCACTCGCATAGCCTGATTTCAACTACTAGGTGACAATTACACGTTCAGATGATGATGACGTGGTTCACTGACTGACTTCTTGCAACAGGATTTTGCAGCGTTACACTTTTCTCCTCTCAGAAGTTGATGATGACATGAAAGCAGCAAATGAATGCAGAGGCACAAATCCAATCGGGAGAGAAGCCAGTGGACTGAGTGAACTCCCAGATCCAGAAGGAAGAATGAGGTAGAGAAAAAAAGCAGTACTTGTGCATGGAATGTGCTGGACGGCTTGATTTATACACTGCACTGGAAGACACCACTCTTTTGGCGGCACATTGACAGGTTGATGATGACTTCGCCACTTGTTCTGCCGACATCATGAGAGACGGCTGGATCAAGTTACTACACATATACAGACAAGCCGCAAAGCATCAAATTATGCCTCTATGTTTGCAGAGAGAGAGAAGACACTAAAACGTGGACCATTAAGACTTGTCATATCAAGTTAAGTTTCCCCAGGTGAATCTCAAACGCTCATTTTACATTTAAAATCTTGCTGATTGACAAGTGTGTAAAAGAGGTTGCTGCAATATAAACAGTTTATAAATAGAGATGTCATATAAAAATTATTATATATTTTCAACAAAAAATAGTTATTAATGACTAATCGTGATTAATTGCATCCAAAATAAGAATTTGTTTGCATAATATGTGCTGTGTATATTAGTTATGCTATGTATGGTATTAATCGTTTTACATAACTACTAAACTAGTCAATTGTAAACAAACAAAAAAAACATTCAAGTACTACATTATTTACAGTATGAAAAATTAACACAAATTTTAAGATGTCCTAAAGAGAAAGCACTATGAAATAATTCATTTTTTAATCATAACCTCTGACTGTTAGATGGGAAAAGTAGTTAGGTATATAATATCAGTACTACACACAACTTAAATAAAAATCCACATAAAAATACATTTATCGTACATCACCATTTAGAAGACTCCAAAATCCATTAAGCACTAGGGTTGGGCGATGTCGACCAATTTGGCATCGTACGATGT
>JAUMHR010000076.1:12130078-12154969 GCA_032361145.1 Enteromius fasciolatus
TATGAGCTCGCGGCCCCGTTTCTTCCCATGTACATCTGTTTTCCTGTCGCAGAAATGATTTACCGCGCTCGCCAGCATCAGTGGTGCGCTCGCTTATTAATGGCATAGATTTGCCGCCATAGATTTAGTGTGTTTTTCGCGAGCTGGTTGATGCCGGCTCAGCATTGTGATGTCTATCGGCCATCGGCGATGGACGATGGCATCGTCTATCGACCCAACCCTATTAAGCACTCTTACCAGCTGCCCTCAAAGAGAGGAACTCTCCTAAATAAGAGGATGAATCAATGCTACTCAAATTCCTAAAGAGTCTTTTGTGCTCATAAAAAAAAAACCTTGTCCAAAATAAACACCACAACAGTGTTAGTTTTCCTGCTACATGATCTTAGGATGCTCAGAAAGCAAGGTATTGGGCTCTGTGTTCGCCTCTTTGCTTGAATGATGAGTTCTAAGAGCTCATGGTAATGGCCTGTCTCCAACATCCCAGCCACTATAAATCTTCCGGAGGAAAAATGAGGGAGCAGTCAGGTGGGGAGAGGGCCGCGAGGGTGCATGTGACAGCATGGTTGGCGTTCAGCATGTCTACACACCCACCACTTCATATGATTAAAGGGCTGAAAGGAGGGGGGAAAAAAATATAAATTCTGCCTGCATTTTAAACGAATCAAACCATTAGCAATATCAGCTCTGGAGAGTTTTGTACATTTGCACTTTTGGCCACAGTTAAAGGAGGTAAAGCCAGGCCAGGACCCGAGATGTGTTCAGACACAGACCTGCCACAACAAATCACGGCCCAACAGGTCTGCAGGGAAGCTTTTTTTTTTTTTTTTTTTTTTTAAAGCAGCTGTGAAGCTGTAGTCTTTTTCCTCTCAGCTATGCACTAACATATGAGTAATGAACACTTAAGTACCTGCATGTGTAGGGGCCTGGAAGCAGACCCCAGGCGATCTGTGGAAAACAAGGATGCACTTTCACCTTCTTAAATCATTTTATTTGCTTTCATCTCTATCTGATAAAACGAAGTCATGCTGACTCAGAGCTTAGACAAAAAGACACATACATAAATCAACAGGCCGCACTCTAGCATCCTACACTGACTCTCCAGATAATTAGCTCTACTAATTACTTTGAATATGACTCCTACTTAGACGGATTGCCTATGAGGACACATTTATGACAACATTAAGAGGTTTTAGACTAAAGGATTAGGGTGAACAGGAAGTGAGTGATAGAGCAGAGCCCAAATGACAACTGGCAGCTAACTAATATAAATAAATTCTCGCCTAATATTCATTTTATATTTATTAACCACAAATACCGGTAAGGTTTTAAATAAAAAATTAGATCACAAATACACTTGAACTAAGTCGCATGCTTGTCAGAACGTGTAAGTCACGTTGTTGATGAACGTTCAAGGACTAAACTTTGATGGCAAATGGACTCAAGTTCACACCAAAAGCGGTAGCGTGAAAGCCCTCAAGCTATGACACCATTTGGACCATTGCATCATTGTCCAAACGTGCGTTTGAGCTTTGAGCTGCCATGACAGTATGTGTCTTTACTATAATTGTGCGACCGGTTTAGCAAACCTAGGAGAGAGCGATACAGCCACAGAAGTCCCAAGGGCGGAAGAGCGAGACAGATAGAAACACTTATTTCAGCTGGCCACTAAACAGCCTGTCATTACATACAGCAGTAGACATAACAGCAGAAAGGAATAAACATCCGTTGTCTCCTGCTTTCGCTGTCTCTTGCTCAGAGGCAGAGAGACAGAGTATGAGCCTTGGAAGGGAAAAAAAAACAGAGCAAAGAGCGAGGGAGGACCTCACAGAGACCAAATCTTGACATTTTTCCAACCATACAGCTGAAAGCACTACTTTAATGGATGCGCACTGAGAGAATGATAATTAACCCACTTATTTGACATACTCAGCATTTCATAGTTCACAGGAGATGATGAAATTCACCTGCCGCCGACGCACTTACGCACACTTTAAAGGGACAGTTCATGCTAAAAATCACACCTTATTCAAAACCTGGCTTTGTTCTGTGGAACACAAAAAATGGAACATACAAGCTGTTCTTTCTATATTACCAAATCAAGATTTGCACTAAATTTGCACTGGAAAAAAAAAAACAGTTGGTGTAAATTTTACTGTGTAATTATTTGTGAAATCTTCTAGGGAGTGAAAGTTGTTTGTTCCCGGCTGTGGCTGTCCACTGCTCCGGGTGTGTGTTCACGGTGTGTGTGTGCGTGGTTGATCACTTCTCACTGCTGTGTGTGTACACTTGGATGGGTTAAATGCAGAGCACAAATTCCTAGTATGGGAAACCATACCTGGCCACATGTCACGTCCTTTCCTTTCCTTAACACAAGCCTTGGGTGTCTAAAGAATGTGTTTGGGAAGTTTTACCCCACAGATCAATTCTGGAAGCAGAAACACGCTGTTTTTGTGCATGTCTCTTTAAATGCAAATGAGCTGCTGCTACCCAACCTCTTTTCCAGAATAGGGCTGTGCCTTTAAAGCTCATACCTCTGATAAACCTTTTGGTTTGGCTTTGATTATGTCTATTGTGCTGAAATAATGCATTTTAAATCATACTAGGTTAAGCTTCTGATATAGTTTTCTAAGTGCAAATATCCAGAGAACACCGATAGTAAGTGGCTCTCACATGCCATGTACTAAACTAGTTCTCGTTCTCTGAATTTATTGATTTATTTACTGTATATTATGTTGCTGCCATATAGATCTAATATTAACATGATTTATTTTTCACTGCTCTCAGGCTGAGACTCTAAATAGTGCTCTGTGCTCATCAGTGCAGCCAACGTGTTCTTTACACTAGCATGGACTCACTAACATTAACGTCTCTAGTTCAGCTTGAGCGGATGAAAATTGTAACTTGAACCGCATAAAAAAACGATACGAGCTTCGGGTCTTCCAGTGTTTCTCAATGGCGCTGAAACCTACAGATGTCCGAGTTCCGCTCTCCGCGCAATTGGATGGAAAAGCTCAGTGGGAAAATTACTCAAATCATCTCCTTTTGTGTTCCACTGATGAAAGAAAGTCATACGGGTTTGGAAGAGCATGAAGGCGAGTACTTGAACAAATGCACATGTCGGGGTGATTGTATCTTTAAGTAATTGGAAAAGTACACAGTATTCATTTGCATGGGCCTTGAATTTTTCGCTTTACATCGAGCCTGAATCTTTCATCTCAATCCACATGAGCTTTCCAAAGAGCTCAGTTTAAACCTGCTGCAAAATGAGCAAAAACAAAGAAAAGCTTTAATAATAGCCTGCATTATTTATTAGTCAAGCTTTAAACACCCCAAGAAACGGTTTATCAGCGAACAGGGAACCATTATAGAGTCACTCACACAGTGGCCACGTTTTATTCAAGATGTGACTCACTCTCTTTTCATCTTGAAGAACATCATCTCTTCCTACTTCACCAAGAGAGAGGGATAAAAGTGGCCTTTGTGTGTGGGGTGTGAATAAGTCAGTCTTAAAAGGCACGACATTGTGTTGCGGCAGAAGTGGTCTGGTGGGTTTGTTTACATGTGCGTGGCGGTCACATTGATAGTCGAGGCATGTTCAAGAGAGGCTGTCGGACTGTTCTCACGACCTCCCCTCCTCCTGAACCAATTTAATTCACTCAACTAGCTCTAATGAACTGTGTATGTTTGTATCGCAGGAAACTATGCATGAATGTTGCCAAAGCTGAATGCGTAAACAAAAGTAAATGAACAAGCAGGTGGATAAATGATAAACTTGCTTACCTTTGTCGATGAACCGTAACAAGGAGAAGGACATGCAAGAGAGAGAGAGAAAGAGAAAAAACAATGGCGTGTCAAAATTAGATGCCCGATTGCAAATATACATTCAGATTTGATGAAATTCAGTTTTATGGAAAATAATACAGCAGCACCCCGGGACACAGACCTTATATATTATATTTTATATCATGGGCGATAAACTATTCCTTAAATTCCAAACCATTTTGTCTAAACCTAAAATAATAATAAAAACAGATATGCATGTTAAAATATAACATTTAACAATGTTATTAATGTATTTAAATATTAAAAATCTAACCTATATGGATATATAATCTCTAAAATTAAAAATATCTTAAAATGTAAACGATATGAAATACCTGCCACACATGAATTGAGCATAACACCAAGAACATGCATAATCAATTCAGCCTTATAGCATTCTATGTTTTATAACGCGTAACGTATGAAAAACAGGTATCGGTCATAAAAAGGCATAAATGGGAATTTTCAAGGGAGTCATTTCTCAATTCATTCACACACTGCATCAATCGCACCGTTTATATAACGACACCACACACTCCTCTTAATTTGTTTCTTTGTGCTTTATTACTGATTACTACTAGGGAAAAGTTTGGTTGTTTGTAGGGTTGTTATGAGTGTTTCCATCGAACCAAATTCACAGTGGGAGAGACAGGCCTCAGGGATACAGGGAAACATCCTTATTAGACAGGCACGACTGGCCACAGTGGTCTGGGGTTTAAGCAAGATAAGACACACAACCCCCCCCATTTGTAAATCCACCACTAACATCCCTCAAGAAATCTCCTGGTGTCGAGAGTGAAATATAGAGCCGACAGCGATGAACGTACAGACAGAGAGAGAGTGAGAGAGATGGGAAAGCAGGAGTGTGGGTGTAAGCCAGATTGAACTTATTTTTAAAGATGGTGAGGAACAAAGATGGAAGAGAAGAGAACTAGGGTGGTTGATGGACAGCGAGAACGAAAAAATAGAGACTTGCTGAAACAGGAGGAACTGAGAGAGATGAGTCAGTGTATGTAAGAGACACACCATGATGAGTGTTGCTCTGTTTGGCCACTTCTCATGGCACATGTATCTCTCTCTACAGAGATTAAGGACATACTCATTTACTTTTTTCTACATAAAGCAACTCTAAAATATAAAAATCACTTTAAATGCTGCAAGTAGATGAAGGTCTGACTGATACGGCTAAATGGCTGATGCATGACAATATTGAGAGTCAAGAGTTTTATGGTATCGAAACATAATACACGGTATGAAACATGGATACTCATTGGAGATTTTGACATTAAACAGTTATTAATAAAGGGATATTTCACCCAAAGATTAAAAATTAGTTTTTCATTAGGTAACAGCAAAGGTAAAAACACTAAGACCCAATCACAGACAGATTTGATTTTAAATGCCATTTAGGGGCAAAAAAAACGTACATTAGTACAGTAACAATAAAAATAGAGAAAACGACTGATTAAAATTCTGTAGTCTATATTTTATATACAACAAAATGGAGGATAAAATTTTTTTTTTTTTTTTTTTTTTTTTTAGACAACTTGGTACCCTTTTAGCAAGACAAAATATCCAGTCAATCTGATTGAGACTGGCAATTTCAACCAGTGTGCCCTATTTTTGTGTGCAATATGCATTAGACTGTCAGTTTCATATGTGAGAGCTTGTTCTTTTGTCAGTCTATAACATATTTATGCTTCTGGGCTGCACACCGTAAACCCAAATATCTGAGTCGAAGGGATCAATTTAAGCCCCAGAGGGCACAAGCGGTGGGCTAAGTTAGAGTAATAAGACTGACAGCACATTCCAAACTCAACTGCAAATAGCCTAGAGTAAACCCGAGTTTAAACCTGTAGTCGGCGAGACCTTTCACCAGTTTGGTGCAGGCACAAATTCAGCCTGACACCTTTGATTTAAAAGCTCTCAACTAAATGAAAAAGGTCCATAAAAGACTGACACTTCAACATTGGCTGTGTTCGGAAGGGAAGAATAGTTCACTGCTTACTGCACAGTGTGCACTTTACACTCAAGTATATATATTTTTTTAATAGTATGGGAAACACATTATGAAATGAAAAACTTAACAGTAGTATGATTTACTCCCGTCACAGCCTGATCCATGGACATTCAATTTTGGCTGACTTAAGATTATACGGAGGCTCTCTGAATAATGTAATTAATACGTACAATTTCTGAACCTGAACACAGATTAAGGCTCCATAGAGATGGTCGCTAAGTTTACAGACAAACCTGCAACTAGATATGGACTGAAGCAGTTAAACGTGACAGTCTGGCAAGCCAGTCTGGTTTCCTTTGCTTTAAAGCTTTACTTGCATCAGCTGGTTTTTCAATTAAACAAAAATGCCCCAAAAACAGAATGGGTGACTTGAAGGAAATTTGTGTCTGAGGTTTTGACTGGGTTGTCAGCCAATCCTCAGCTGCTGACCATCAAAGCACAAAGCGGGATCTGTCTGCAGACTAAGAACTGGGAAAAAGCCTCCGCTGGGCAGAACGGTTCCGCAGTGCAGGAACGGCTTCAGGCGGTGATCCGATCTACTGCTGCCTCCGTCAGTTGGAGCTCACAACAAATCTGCCATCGTGATACAATCTATCAATCCAACACACTACAGCAAATTATACATGTCAAAAGTATTCTGTTACTGTCTATTTTTAAAGGCACATGCACCTATAGATTCAATATTAGTATGTAGGTGACACCCATCGAAGTCCTGATAATCCCAGCCAGAGTTATTTTTCAATCATGATAGTATAATATCCCTATTTATAACAACTACATAATGAGTATATTATAAAATAAAATTACCATTATTCTGTGAATAAGTCAATTATTTGATGACATAAAATGAATAAAAACAAGACTATGAGGGACAGAAACAGAATTTAACGGCAAAAAAAAACTGAAAATGCTACGGTAAAAACCCGTTAAATGGTTAATGGTAAATTAACAGGGAAACACGGTAAACTGCATTGCATTTTGAATTCGATGTTTTTTCTTTAAAAAAAAAAAAAAGTTTCTTTTTAGTTTTTTTTGTTTATTATGGTTGTATGTTACATGTAATGTTGTTAAATGAATGTTTATTGCCCATTTTAGTTTAATAATTCTTACCATGATGGTGTTTAGTGTTTGTGTGAAGGACACTGAGCACCTTCTATGTGTTTTACTATTTAAAATCTACTTGTGATGAGCTTTGGTTCATCATGTGACTTTCTGCATTTGGTAGTTATCAGTATATTTCAAAGGTACGAAACGGATTTCACTATTTTAAAAAGTTTGTTATATTAACATTATATCAGATATTACGGTTTCTTACTAAATTTAAAACTAAATAAAACTAAAACTGTCAGTTTTCTAAAACTAAAACTAAATTTTATACATTGTATTTTTCACGGTTTTATACTAGATATAAATATTATGGATTTCTTTTTACAGTGTACAAGTTTTTGCCGTAAAAGAAATAAAAGTTTTACCGTTATTTAACCTTAGAATTTCGGTAACCCCAGCTGCCGGTATATTACCGTAAAAATAAAAAATAAAATTTTTACTCTAAGGGTGCAAAAAAAATTTAATTAACTCACGTGTGTCATGGAATTGTTGTTCTAATAAACAACAGAATCAGTATTTTTGTGTGAACTATGCCTTGGTGGCCCTTCTCTGTATATTTCGCATGTCTGTCAGTTAATACACTCGATTCCAATCACGAGCACATGAGAAGAGATCTCCGCATATCAACTCTTCCAATTGACATGGTCCCTACACAGTGTTCACTGGTCTCTACTCCCGGCGCATGGGAAGCTTACTTCACCTAAGATCACGGATTTGTGCTACACCGCTGCCTGCAGTTTCTTCACACAAAGACCAAATTACTACAGAAGTGTGAAGGGTTATTTCACTCTCACTTCCTTTAATGCCCTTTGAATGAAACGTTCCTTTAGAACTGTAGGGATATCCTGTGATGTCCACTTGGCAGGGCACATATGGTTGAGTGGAACAAACTTCTAAAGCCATAAGAGAAAATGCAATTCAGCTCACCAAAAAAAAAAAAAATGTGGAAGGTCTTTTTAAAGTTATGACCGGGGCAGACGATCGATTCAAGGTTTCTTAAAAATCTCAGAGCACTACTATTAAAAATCAAACTTTACGCCCAAAGAATTAAACCTTCTCAAACAAACAAGCCTTTCCTCTTAGCCCTAAGGCGTTTTGACATTACATGAATTCTTCAAGCGCTGAAACCCAGCTCTGAAACGCTAAACCACATCCCCTGCCGGTATCTCAGCACATATGTTAACTTAAAAATGTCATATAAGGGGAAAAAAATTTAATAAAATTTCCCCCATATTAAAATCTCATATCAATCCTTAGCAACAGCAAGCAAACAAGACAAAATCAGATAAAGATCACGGCAACAGAATATTTCGCTATAGAAGCGGATGCTCATCTGTGTCGAGTGGAGCTCATCTGTGTAAACTCAGAAGCCACAGTATCCGCTGGGGAAAGCACTGTAGCCGCGGCTGAGAGGGGAGCTTGCGCTTTGCATGCGTCCTTCCTACTTCACACACAAATTTTTCAGCCGACCACAGATTGCTGGTAATTGATAGAGGCTGACAGCTGGCCAATGTCATGATTTGTTGGGAGCTGCTAAAAGCTCCTCTGCAGCTCGGGTGGGGGTGTGGGGGGGTGCGGAGCAGCGCTGAAACTGTGTGTGATTGTGTTAAGAGAGACGGACAGAGTGAAAGTATGTGTGTGTGTGTGAGAGATTGGCCCGTGATGGACGAGTCTCTCAGGCAACAGGGGGAGGGGGACAGCTGTATGAGTTTGGAAATCCCGGTAGGCTAAAAAGCTACGTATAAAACGCTCACCTTAACCTTTTTCAAAACCACATAAACCACATATAAACATCTGGTAGAGCATATTTGGAGTCAAGTCATACTTGGTTTATGATTTACTGTACCTGATGGAAACATATGGTTAATGTGTGTTTCACATATAAATATGTATAAAAATAAAGATCTAATATAGAATTTACACAGAAAAAAGTAAAAAAAAGTATTTGTATAAAGAGATTAAAACAGATAGATATGCTTATGGTATTATTGAACTATTATCATTGCTACAAAAGGAGAAAAAGTCTTCATAATCTTGTCAAAATGGTTTCTTTTATACCCTTTAGACACAAACTAAACAGTAAAATTGCAGTTTTCTGCCTTCCCTCCCTTTCTTGTTCATTTCCCCCCCCCCCGGTTTCATTTTCTCTCTCTCTTGCTCATTCTCTCCCCATTCCTCCAATTTGCTCAGGGTAAAAATGAAGATAGATGAAGCTAGTCTTGCCAGCAAAGCCAATAGTTGCTGTGGAAATTGTGTTTGCTCAAATATAAATTAGGAACACCTTACACACACTGACACACATGCACAAATATTTTTCAAAGTCAGAAAAATTATTGCGGACCATGCATCTGGTGTCGTCTGTCTCCACGGCGCTACGCTCTCTCATATTTCTAATTCAGAGATTCTTCACCAGAAAACGACCTATAGCGAGTTTTTGTTTTTGTCCATTGACGTCTACAGAGCTTTAAAACCACTTTGCCCCCCGACTGTTCGCCCTCGTCTCATGCAAACTCATTTTCTGACACACAAACACACACGCGTGTGTGTCTGGGTCTCTGAGGATTCCTGGCTGGTTCTTTCCGCCAGCAGCCCTGCGGGGGAAATACACAGTCAGTAATTAATCACGGTAGATGTTTATGAGAGGGGAGTGGTACATTTCTACTGCACTGCACTGACAAGCTTCATTACCACCAGCTAAAGAATCCCACGTTAATGAGGGACATAGACACAGTCTGGCTTTGTACACGTCGCCATAATATGTTGCATCACCTACACGGACACATGTTACGCACACAAAAGGCTACCCCTTCATTCAGGAATACAAGGGCTGTGAGATGCACTGAATATTCACAGTGATAATTTGGCTGGCTGATAGATGATTAGTGACCTGTCCACCGCTGTGACGGGAACATTGGGCCAGAGCACTGAACTTGAGAACCGAATCTTGTGAGCAACTGAATTGACTGATACACTAGAAAGTCTGAAAAGATTTGTTCATTATTGAACACTGCTTCTACTTTGATACAAATGAGATCTAGAGCACATGTCAGAAGTTTAAGTGAATGATTAAAAGAGACGGTTCACCCAAAAATTACAATTCTGTCATTATTCACCCTCACGTCATTCTAAGGTCCTTTGGAACACAAATTAAGTTGTTCTTGATGAAAGCCAAGATCTTTCTGACCCTGCATAGACATCAATATACCGACACATTCCTTAAGAAATACTGGTAAAAAAACACTATTTTCATATTTGGGGGAACTAATCCTTTAAGCCCAACCAACCGATAACCCCTCACACAGGACCAACTCTATAGACATTAATGAATTCTCCCTAAAAAGCAAAAACCGTGTACAGCTCACTCCGGGCTTCCTATCGCACCATGCACACAGCAGCACAGAATGCTGGAAACACTGGCTGTTTAACTTCTGGGAAATCAAACACACTCCCACACACAGCGACTTAAGTGCTGGAATCTGTGTACACAGAAGTACTAGATATCCATACCAAATGACCCTCCGGTCCAAATCTCTCCTCAGCCAAACGCTATCCTCTTAACTACACAGCCCATCCCAATCCCAGCCTGGGCTCGGCTGCCTGCAGATAACAGAGCGGCTCTGACCCTTAACTCTGAGGGATCAGACAGATCTGTACACCTGGCTTGTACGGTCAGATCGGAGTAACTGTTTGTCTTAAGTTCTTGTCTCGATTGGAGCGATGGCTCCAGTGAGACCGCCAGCAGTAGGCTTTACAAATCTTGACAAAGTGCACACCCCGCTGAGAATGCGCCTACGGTCAAGTCTCTGAGGTTAGTGTGACATTCATTTGAACTCTCTGCTAATTTATGTTTCTCGAGGATTACCAATAGTGTATATGCATGTTAGTAGGTATTAACTGTACTTTAGTGCTTTACAACAGAAAAATTTAAATTGAAGGGAAAAACCCCCCCCCAAAAAACAGCAGAGATCAAGATAAATTTGTAAATAATAAATGTGGAGTGTAAAATATTTAAATACAGAATTTCACAACTGATGGATCACAATCAAGCACTGAAAAAAAAAAATCTAATAAATATAATAATTCAAAAAATATTCTATAGGATATAAGGCACTAATTATTAACATTTTATGGTGGATATACAAAACCAACAATAAGATTTTATTCAAAATTATTCTTATTAATAATAATAAAATATTTCACATGCTTGATGTACCTTTAGTTATAAAATGTAATTTAAGAAAAACTGATATTTATTGTAAGATTTATTATAATAAGGGAGCAAGTCAAGCATAAACAGTTGAATATCTGGCAGATAATATAAAACAATGACTAATTGAACTAATTGAAACAATGACTAATGGCTATAGAAATGCGTCATTCATTCATTCATTCATTCAATTGATTACTAATACGTTACTAATTTATTATGCATAAAAAGAAAATCAATCTTTTAAAATCCTTGACTTATTCCTTCTGCTATCAAGAACACACAGACAAATAATTTATGAACTTGCTAAAATAATATAACCGCTAACTCAATACAACCAAAACAAAACAAAATTTAAAATCAATAAATACAACTAATAAAAGGTCAGTTTCATTCTACATTATTCACCAATGAACGTTTGTTTCACCCAAAAGTTTAATGCGAATAACCTGTGAATCCAAAGAGTCAACATACTGAATCACTATCCAACAAGTATTCAGGCACACACTGCCTGAAACAAAGAATCTCATTGGTTCCTAGCGGATGCTGATCCGGGGTCAGTCATGCTGTAAAAATACAGCAGTGCTGCTCCGCTGTCAGACAGTCTGGCTTCTCATTGATCTTACTCGGACTACAGAGGAACACTGGTATGTCTCCAACTCTTTGACGGGCCGCTTCTTTCCCAGAATGACTTTTGACCCATGTTGTGCGTGACCCTTAAAGGGTAGAGCGGGCAAACACCACCTGCTCCCCTGTGATCTCCGACACGCTGCTGGACTAGAATAAACACACAGATCAAGTCCATGAGAAACCCACAAATGAGCAAACACGCTCAGACAAATATGATCTTGTGAGCTCAAGAACGCAGAAAGGGGCAGATGGTCATTCCTGTATATAAACATGGGCACATGCAGTCAGCCTTATTTTCTCTCACACACTCTTAGTCTTTAATCAAAAGAGCAGTCATTTCCAGCTGTCATCCCACTAAAGTACTCATCTGCTACCGGATCTAGAAGAGTCCACGTGATCTGCTTGTTGCCTCATTTACAGCGCGACAGCGCACGCGGGACTCTCCATACAAGAAAACACAGCGGCATTTAAAAATAACTCCGCTTTCAAAGTGCAGTGACTAAATGAGCGTCTTCTAAAATGAGAGAGACGAATGCACAATGCAGCACATATAATCACCGAGAACACTTCCATACAGAGGAGAAAAAAAAAAAGGAGAACAAGCTTAAAGAAATGCTTGAAAATGCAGTTTGAAAGAGATGGATGCCACTTTAATTGGCATAAAATCATCAGTTTAAAAAATAAAATGAAATACAAACTGAGGCTAACCGAAATAACAGTAGTGCAACATTACCCAAGACAATAAAACAATCCTTAGGGCCCCGTGAAACTCAATACACCACACGAACCACACTACATACAGTACACAAACCTCACACGTTCTCTTAAATCACTCCAACAATGGAGCGAACAGATGTCAGCAGTTCTCTGATGTTAAGTGCATCTGTGATAAAAATCCACTGAACAACATTTATTTTCCTCTGAAGACTACTTTGAACGTTTCTTCCACCTCTACTGGCTTTGCACAACCTTTTTTTTTTGCTACTGTACCTTTAAGATTTAAAAAAAAAAAAAAAAAAAAAAAACAACAACTAATGATTGGCTAACTTCCAACATGCCAAATGTAGCCCATATCAATTCTGGCAAAGAAGCTGCAAAAGAGGATTTGGGGACATCAGCTGAATCTTTTTAGAGGTAGACAACTACATAAATGCTAATGTAGCCTAATTAAAACCAAATTGTTGCTAGTCAAGTCCCGTTTCCAAGATATATCCCTATTTAAACCAATGAGCACACTCCTAAGGTCTTCACTGACGCCCATCCAATTGTTATGTGCGTCTGCATCTCGAAATCCTTCCCCATGCACATCACATCGCATCCACACACAAACAGAGCATGCTCACCCACAGTCCATTCAGCTCGGTGACAAATCAGAGTACATCCACCAGCTATTCAACACAGCCGCTGAAAAATGCGAGGCCATTCAAATGTCATTCAGCGCAAAGAGACTCGGTCATTTACATATCTACAGCTCTTTACATAAAGATGCCCATCAAGGCCCTGTGAGCTTTGCTTTTCCCCCTCAGGATCCATCCAGTGCCATCAAAAAACATGGTGGGTTTCCTCTAATGTCTCTGCTGCAACAAAATGAGATAAAGCGACTACACAAGGTCGATGTAGAAAAATGTCAAACGTGTTTTATTCAGACAGCGTTGTATGGAAGTATGAGAGGTGCAATCTGAAGGATGAAAGAGGAGTTCACTAGGTGAGAGGACAGGCTTTCTTTAGAAGTGCGTGTGAGAAATAAAAATGGAAATGGTAAACCTACCGAACAAAAACTGATAAAACACTTACCTTGGAACAAAACGACTACAGTGCATTTCTACTTTTAGAAATGTGACTACACACAAACTCATCTAAAAGACAAGGTCTGGCCTTTGCCATGTTTGTGCTTTACGGCAGAGGAGATGTCCACCAGCACCAGGGACATTTCCAAAGGCATAGGGGTCATTGCCACCGTCTTTGTGTGTGCGGCCCGGTGGGGACCAGACACACACGTCCACAGGGGGCTAGACCCTTAATGACATGCAGACAGCCTCATGCCTGGTGAGCAGCCAAAGGACAAGCCTACACAACTGCCACCACTGTGACCAGTAAACAAAAATACTTCAGACACCTGAACAGATATGCACTTCCTGTGTTTGGTACACAGCCAAACTACTTCATGTTCCAAAAAAGTTATTTTTGTAATATTATGACTGGAGTGTTTCTTGTAGTCTCCTTTTGCAATTATGGTCCCGTTGCTCCACCAAAATAAAACTAAGGAGCACAACATCTGGATGGGTAATAAAAAATCGTTAATAAAAAATTCCAGGCCTCAACAATACCGCTCTTTTTTTTGTCCTGCTTGCAAGTCAGACAAGTAGTTACTTTCCCTGCCATCTTTTTCACTAGCCAAACCACAATAGAAAATATACTACAATCTGGAAGCTATAAGCTCATAAACCCATTTTTTTCTGGAAGATGAGAGACATATGTTGCAAAACGTTACTTATATACGACTACGAAATTAATCGAAAAAAAACCAAAACTATACTGTCCATCTTGATCTAATCTGTACCGGATCAGCTGGGAATTTCCCACAGCGCAAGCAAGCAATTCGATCACAGCATCCACGAGAAATAAAACGATCTGTTTGGATTTCCTCCATCTTTGTAGGCAGGAACCAAGCAAGGGAAGGGAGAAAAGAGAGGGAAATTGTGCTAATGAAAGGAAGAGGTGGAGCTAGACTGATTTTTAATATCCCTATATCAACTCAGACCTGAAAGCTGAGTGCATTCTGCTTGTACGTATACAGAACCACACAGTGACACGCACTCATAAGGATGCTAATCTTCACCTGATCTCAAGGGACTTGCCGGAATACCTGCAGAGCGACAAACACACTTCACACAACGTGACCCCCCCTCCTTCCCCAAACTTCTCTGTGCAATAGCTCTTAATGAGGCACTGTGGGACTGGAATTCGCATTGCACAGACCCCAGTCTCCTGAATCTGCTTAGACACCTACCTGCCTGTTCACCAGATGGGCTACAGAGCGATCGTGGGCAGAACCCCGGGATATCATGTACTGTGTGAAACAAAATAACTATACCACCTGAGTCAAACGCTTTAATCATTGTGGGAAAATGGCAGAAGATAGTACTCTTAAAATGAACAAACAAGGTACCTTTTTGGGCAGGTTTCCCAAACCCAGATTAAGCACAGTCCTGGACTATATTGTAGCAAAAATTATGATTTTAGCGAGAAAATCTATTATAATAGAGTGTTGCACTTTAGCTGCGTGTGGGAAACCAATTGTCAAGAGTAATTTATTAAGCTAGGAACCTTAAAGATGCTCGAGTCTAAACATTAAACAATCCCTCAAGTCAAGTTATGCTTACACAATGGATGTAGATGGATTTACCAACATTGCTTCTCTAAACCACGTGCCAAATGATAGAAGTCCATATAAAAATGCAACACAACCACAAGAAATCTAAACAAAGCATCGTGCAAAATGCTTGCGGAAATGCCATTTTCAGAATTGGTGTCAACCACCTACCAAATATGAAACATTTTGGCCCGAGGAAGTTCACAAGAGAGGCCTTCTAAATGACTGTGGTGACCTTTTATTGACCACAGAGCATTGATAAGATTGTTTTCTCCCGGAGGGTTGAAGTTTAATTAAAAAATCTGAAGCATCACTTCCTCTCCTTGGTGTTACAATGTTCCCTAGAGGAAAACAGAACTAGCTCAGTCACCATGAGCCGTCACGCACATTACTCATCTTTTACTTCCTAAAACTTGCTGAAGTTTAATCATATTCACAGGATCAATAACAGCAGAGTGAAAAAACTGGGTTTTTTTGGACTGGGAATGACAAAGCAGCCATATCAAAAAGTTATTTCGCTACACCGTTTTAATTTAGCTGCTTTAATTACGGTTTACCCGACTACTAATTAGCTCAATTTCAGCACTGTTAAACTCTCAAAGACCTCCTGATGATTGACATTGACAATCATAGCAATATTTCGATGTCCTACGGTTGTTAACAAGAAACAAGCCTGAACACACGTTAACTCCAGTTGGTGCTAGCTAATTTGCTAAATTAACATTTGGATCCACAGATGTAGCTGCTTAATGACTGTTTACCAGACTAATTAGCTTATTTTAACAAGAAAAAAAAAAACTTATAACCATAGCAACATATCCGTCCTCCACCCATTTAAAACATGAAATGAATTTGCTAACATTTTGGCCTATTTTTGTACTAACTTTCGCACCCATAGATGCAGCTTTGACTTAGCTGCTTAATGATTGTTAATATCAGACAACTAAACCTTATTGAATTTAAAAACCTCTTAACGGTTTACAATGATGACACTTAGGCCAAAGTGTCCTTCAGGTTTAATACTGCCGATGCTAATAATCAGCCCTTTTTGCACTACCTGTTTTGTACAGCATATGCAAATTTCATATCTGGTTACCCAAACGTTTAAGGTGAGGATAACTGCATTGCATAGCTGTAGTGAACTGGCGGCCAAAGTGTTAAGGCTTTTCTCTCTCAACCATCACAAGGTCTTTAAAGGACACAGCTAAGAATCTGTGCACTTCACTGATTCCCACCTAGCTCGTGTTCCTCTGTGTTGCTTAGATTAAGGCTGAGACATGGCTTCCATTTCCAGAGAGAGAGCGCAGATGGATTTCCCAGCACAGTGACAGACAGTTCGGCTCTGGGAATCACAGACAGTGGTACTGGCAGTGATTTGGAAAAGGATGGATTAACGGGCATGGAGCAATAAGGGGGAAAGGCATCTCCCCTACTCTTTCTCCCTTGCCCCACCTCCAAGACTCCACAGCCTGCCAAGAGCTCTTCACAACACAATGCTGAAAATAAAGTCCAGAGGCTAAGAAAGGCCTGCTGAGGGCTTTTTCCCCCCTTCTTTTTTTTTCTTCTGCAAGCACACAGCTTTTGTGCTCGCATCCAGGGGGAGGGCACAACGGGAGTGCCTTGGCATTGCAAATCTGTTCCTAGGCATTGATGGACGTCGCTGTGCTGGAACGTTCCCGCACAGCAGCTCGATCTCTGTAGATTCGGCACAATTGCCTCTCCTCCCTGTGAGGTTGGGCCCTTCATTTCCTTTCATTAAAGCCCCCGGTTGAAAACGTTAATAAAGGCGGTGTCTAATTACAGAAGCACGTCTCCACAGCTCTATAGAAAATCATCAGGCTAATGCCATTCTCTTTTTGCTCCGAGCTTGATTGATTTTGCTGGAGAGCTGGATTGGTTTTGTTCCTGCTCTCTCTGTGATGGCGAACGCAGGAACTCTGAGGTGGGTGGAAGGACCAAGTCCTTCCCGACAGATTCTGAATCACTTGTATTTGGCAACTGCGATGATGGACGCTGGCCAAACTGTCTGCGACTGGGGACTTGTGAAACCACTTTGTACATGATGACATGCAAATGCCTTTTGTAGAGGTTCTGATTAAAACGAAGAAGAAGAAAAGACTTGGGGGATAAGGCTGTTTGCCTAGTTGGATGCTTTGCTTTTCTCCGTTTTCTTAACTGTGAAGCTGAGGCTACATTGCTCTATTTTCCGGCTATCGCCTCGCTTGCTGTTTATTTTAAGTGAAGGTCGCTTTAAACAAATTCTGCTGACTTGGCTTTTCTTTCCCACTGACAAGATTCACAGGATAAATGGGGCCCCAGATGAGGTGTTGCTCACAGCAGCTGCCCAACAGACGTCTAACTAGCATGTGTCCAGGACCGCACATCTTCGTCTTGTATCTCTCAGGGTCACAAGCAATGCCGCCCCAGATCCAGTCGACGGAGCACCTACAATAACCATAGTGCAACTCACTCATGTGCTAAATTACAGTCACAAATGGTCTCCTTCCACCTTTGAGCCTGACAATTTCTTCTCACCATTCAGCTTTTCACCAGCGGTCCTGGGCATTTCCTGGAACATAATTGTATTTGGTGAGCCAGCCTGCTGAAAAAGGGGTATTTAAAAAGGTAGGGAAGGAAAAAAAGGTGAAAGGAAAACCTGTAGCAGTTCTGACAATGTTATTAGAAGAGCGAGTGTTGAACTTCAGCTCTCCTTTAATGAAGCTCTTCAGGTCGCCACGTACTCTCCCCAGGAGTACATAGTAGTATAATTAAGGTTCTCTCCACCAATCCCAGACACAGGGTCCTTTCCCAGGTGCGCTGACTTTCCCAGTGGAATGTGATGGGTGGGCGTCAATGCTTTTGCTGAATAACGCCCTTGAGGCAAAACCCAGCCATGGCCCTTCAGTTCACAAAGGACACTCAGACGCTGAAAGAAACGCAGCCCCCCATACTTCCCCGAGAGGGTAAGAGCCACCTCACAGGCACTGCAGACTGCCGAGTAAGTTGACCTGAGTGTGATCTGATCCCCTCTCGCAGTCGTGCATGATTTACGGCTGCGCCCAGGGCACTAGAGGCACTGGAAAAGCCGTAAAGTCTACCATCCGCAATCAAAAAGCGACTTACAGGGTAACTAATGGCAGAAATTAGCATAGTATAAAGTCACCTTGATTATGTAGGGGTGTTTGCTGATATCTCTCCAGTCTTTTTCATTTGGATCTCTGCCCATATATTACCTGACCCATAATTTATTGAACAATGGTCTGCTGTGCTTTACGTCAAAAAAGGGCAACTTTTTTAAACAACATTTTTAGCACCAGGTGTTTATGGCACTGGTTCTATAAGAGCATCAAGCTACTGACACCGTCAACAAGCTGGATGATTGACACCGCACAAATCACTACCGCAGTTATGATAAGGACAAGTAGGCCCTGTCAGTCACTGCCAGACAGGAGACCACAGCAGTCACAGTCAGATGTCTGAAAGCAACATGTTTACAGCTGCTACAAAAACCAGAGTGCCATATTAAGACAAAGCAGAGGAGAATTTTAAAGCCTTAACATTTTTTACCGCATTGCAAAATTCGCAGGAGCAACCACTGTCAAAACGGCTGACAGGAGCATATTACAGAATCTTTTCAGTCTTATAAAAGTTTTCCCATTTCTGCCTCAGTTGCTTAGTGACTATAGCGCTTTATACAAGTGACATGAGACATTCCTTTTAGAAAAGTGAGAAGATACTTATAATTCACTGAATCTGACGATTTTCTCTTGAGAATAACGTAACACGAAAAATCAATAAAGCACACTGTTAAATAAGATTTACTCCAGTGGTGAATTGAAAACAGTGGTGAGAATTTAATGAAGCTCTTTGCAAAACTTCCCACAATATGACAGTATGAAACAAATATGGTGTGAAAAAAAAAAAAGGAGATCTCACACACAAACCTCTAAAGAAAAGGTTTTTGAACACTTCTGCACTAAACAATGACCAACAACCACAAGAGAAAGCCTTATAACCCTACTAGAGCTTGAAAAAGCAACTAATGAATATTTTTCTTCTTCTATATTTCTTAGATTTAACAGACAATATGTCTTAAACAGATACGTCATTGCAGTAACCCCTTAAAAATAAGGAATGTAAATAAGTACTCCCTTTATTTTTTGTGAGAAAAAGTAATCCAAGACAAATGGTGAGTGTCCGACTCTTCCTGATCTCTTCATCTAACAGAACGAGAAAGAAAGGTCAAAGTGGCGACGAAAGAAATGACTTTTTATTTCTGGTCGAGACGGACGACTGGTACATGACCTTATCATGTGCTCTTCCTCAAAGAATTAGTGTCATATCTAAAGACTGAATCAGTTCAGGGTTTTTTTTTTTCTTATTTGGGATCTCTGCAACAAAAAGGTTAATCCAAGAGGCAATTATCTTTATTGGGCTTGGCCATCCATTAGCGTGCACAAAATCAATTAAATCAATAGCCTGTTTTCAGCTCCATCAACAAGCTTCTAATAGGGTCAACTGTACGAGAGACTTACATTGAAAGGGTTTCAGTAGCTAGAGCGGTCTTGGCTAATGACATTTACTTAAATACTAGAGAGAGGGTGGAGAGCTCTTCTGCAGCGGACGGTTAATGTTTAAGGAGGAGAGCTACACAATAAAAGACATCTGCATCTTGAGCTCTTAGGGTATAAAGCTTGATGCTCCACATTAGATGCGACTGAATAATCAATGTTTGGATGCTGCTGCTTCTTCAAATAATAATCAGAAGGAAAACCACAGTTCATCCAGATACCAGAATGACTTCAAACATGGTCCACTGTTATGTGACGCTGAAAGCAAAAGAAAGGCCACATGTGTGGATGAAAGACAAGAGTGGACATGCTCTACAAAATTGCACGAAAAAAAAAATATGAATAAAACACAGTTGCTGAATAATTCATTCTGTATTGCTGCCTAGGTTCCACATGAATGCCCACAGCAACTTATGCTCTAGTCCGAAAGCACCAGGGAACCAAACGGCTGGAGTACATCAGAAAACCGGAGGGGAACATGGGGTGCAGAGAAATATTGAGTTGGGTAACCATATAAACCACTTAAAGTGGCAAACTCTCTCCAAGCCGGCCCACACACACAAGCTAGAGAAAGCCCTGACCACATATACCTCAGCATTTGTTTCCGAAAAGGATGGGAAGGAATACAAGGATGGATAAAAGCTAAGTAAACAATTACAGCATTCACGGGTTATGCCAGTTCAGTCTCAATGGTGGATGTGCTAAAAGCATCCTATAAGAAACGTCGAAGTCTGACGCCCAACCATGATCGATCGATCAATAAATTATTCTTCCAGTCTTGTAGAAGAACCTATCCTCTGGAAGTAAAATTCTTCTTTCGGTGCGAGTCAGCTGGCATAAAATCATATCATGTCAAATGCATTCTTATTCTAGCTATTCTGAACATTTCAATGGCTGCAGCCATCATCACTGCGAGTGCAAGAGAAAGGGGGAAGAACAGAGATGCAACATGCAGCATATTTTCAGCAAAGGCAGCCTTTTTTTTCTTTGATGCGGTGAATGATGCTTAACCAGACCCAGAGCAAAGAAGCTGCAGGTTAAAAATAAATCATTGACTACACAAAAAAACAAAAACAAACCAAAAAAAACACTTATGTGTCCCCTTTATCACACAGCAGATGAAACGATCCCAAAGAGCCCCATCACACAGCTCACCCAGAGCTTTTTCTTTAAGGCAGCCAGCGACAAAGAAAGTCTCAGATCATTCAGAATTCTGCCTGACGGGAAGCTGAAAGCAGCGCCGGACTAAATAAGGTTACATATTAGAAGTTTGAGAACCTGGAAGAGACAAACAAGCAGCTATACTTTGCAATACGTGTGAACATGTGAGATTGCCTGGTTTGACATTGCTGTTTGTCTTGGACAACCTCTGAACAAATACGAACAAGTGCATTCTCGGTTACATGGAGGTGTTGTGCACCGTGCTCAAAACTTGCTTTTAAATATATGTGGAGATAGTTATGATGGTAATAGTACAGTTATGATAGCATTTAGCCCACCTATATTACTCATTAGTGACCTTGCCCTCATACCTGTAGTGAAAAATAATCGCAGGGGAACATTAACCTAGATTGGAAATTACTCCTCTATTCACACAAGACAGTCGAGGAGAGGCTGACCAAATCATACATAAACTCTGGATTACCATATGGCTGGCCTTCTACATCATACCTGATCCATTATCCTTTTTAGCTATACATTTTTATGTACTGAAGCTGTATTACACATAAATGCTTTGAGACAAATGACCTCTGATTTTAAAGTTAGGCTCTGAGATAACAAATTTAGGTGAACATGACTCAATTTCCTTTTCAGGAAACCACTATGTGGCTGATAGAAATGGTTGGTTAATATAGGCTGGGCTCCCAAAAAAAAAAAAAAAAAAGTGACAAGAGAATTAAGACTAAAACAAACCAAAAATATGAATATGTAAAATATTATATATATTTTTTCAATTAAATCATATATATGATTTCATTGAAAATATGGGTAAATGCTGTGTTATTCTGTGCTAAATATACTCAGAAAGACATATGGAAAATTAAAATAATAATCTGAATAATTTGTCTTACAATTAAACAGCAGGCAAATTCTATCACCATAGAACAAGTAGACATTTGCAAAGACACGCTCCTGGAAAAAGCTAAAACGGTCTCTAAACTACTCGCAATCCTTGACATCATATTATTTATAGAACATGAAAAATGTTTATAATTAAAGGTTACAACCACTGACACAAAAAAAACAAGATCCTTCAATGTCATCTATGTGAAAGTCGATTATCACCTCACGGCCCTTTTATCTTTTTTTTTTATTATTTTCAAATCTAGAAGTAGCATCAGAGTAGAGAATTGAAAGCTGAACTTTACCCTACATTCTCTATAAACATTCATACGTGTCTTATCTTACGAGACCTTGGATTAAGTAATAATTAAACCATTACATCCAGTGCAAGGAAAAATATGCTGGATCTATATTAACCAAAGCTCGTCTCCACTACACCAGGATGTTATGAGTGTTTTTAACATATTGTATTGTTGTTGCTAGGGTGCTGATTAGTAGTACCTTTCCAAAAGGAACATGTTTGTATATAAAAGTGTCCTTTTTGCTACCTTACAGTTACATATTAGTATTTTAAGTGTATATATTTGGACCTAATAGGTACAAAAGTGTACCTTTTAAAAATGTATTGCCCCAGTGACAGCTTTTGTACCTTTATTTCTGAGAGTGTATATTAGTATATCTGAGAGTATACTAAATTAATTAAATTTAGGTATTGGGCAGGATGTAGAAAAAGGTCAAGAATAAGCATTAAGTCGTGGGGATTTATTTTTAGCAATAAAAATAAAAATTAGAATAAGATCATAAAGAGATTTTGTAAATTTCCTACTGTAAATACATAACCTATTTTTTGATTAGTCATATGATTTGCCAAGAACTTTAAAAGTGATTTTCTCAGTATTTTTTGCACCCTCAGATTAGATATGCAGATGGTTGTATCTCTGCTAAATATCGTCCGCTCCTAAAAACCATACATAAATCTTATTTACTCAGCTTTCAGATAATGTACAAACCTCAGTTTTACACAAATTGACGCTTATGTTGGTTTTGTGGTCAAATATGGCTAATACTCTAGCAATAGGCATGATAATAAGCAGCTAGTTAAGAGACCCTAAAAATAAAATGTTACCGTGTTAAACAAAGTGTTAACTTTAACACAAAATATTGCTTTAAAAAAAATAATCCTCAAACCTTTGAATAGTAGCTTTTAAATAAACATCCCTTAAACCCCTAGTGTTTTGTAAAAATGATCACACCCCACAAATCACGCAAATCAAAGTCAATTTCTTACATAGGCTACATTCTCAGCTTGGCCAGATGCCGTCTGCACCCCCCTCTTTTCTACAACAGCGACGGCTCAGGCACTGAACCATGAAGTATCATGGAAGCCCACAAACAAGAGTTGCCAGAGTCTCTGTGCGGCCCTTTGTTTGATGCCTTCCAGAATTCAAAAGCTATGGGAGAAATCAGGCTCGTCTCACTGTTGTGAATCGGAGTTCTGAGGGGGAAAAACATGGGAAGTCTGAAGGGGGGAGGGGGAAGTTGTTTCACAGCGTTTGGCAGAGGAAGGGGGTTCCTGTGGGGGATGAGAAGGGGCCGTGGTGTCAACAAGGCACAGGCTGCGAAAGAATCTGAGCAAACTTTTGCACAAAGGAGCCCCTCAGCGCCCGGGGGCAAGAGAGCCGTTTCACTGGAGAGGTAGTCAAATCAAACCATAAAACGGTTTGGGCGCGAGCCATTAGATCAGCTAGCACTTAAACAAAACGCTCTTTCTATAGCAGCCCCCCACTGTCTTATACAGTCTTCCCAGTAGACTTGCATGTATGACACACAAAAAGAAAAATGCCTGCAAAGAATTTAAGCAATCCCTCTTCAAATTCCTCAGAACAGAGCTTGACCGTTAATGAAAAATGTTTGTTTTCTTTTCCCGCAGTAATGAAACGGCCGAACAGTGAGAGCTTTGTTTCAAAAGCACAACATTTAGTGTGATGGAGTCCATGATACGGACTAAGTCTTGCGAATTACCCTGGAGCTGTAAAAAGTCCCTCACCTTCTGGGAGAGGGCTGGCTTTTTTGATGACCCAGGGCAATCCTGTGGTCTGAGGACTCTTAAAAGCAGATTTCAGTCTGGCTACAACTATAGTTAACAATTCAGCTGAAATGGTGACACTGTATACTGAGATGAAGACCGTATGGTCTACACAAAAACCTTCTGTAGCTCTATTATAGTTGCTCATGTAAACATGCTTTCTAACAGACCAATAGTTTAGGTTCTGAATTATGAACTTGAAGGGATCAAATGTTCCTCACAGAGGTGCAAAAACACTCCTTTAGAAACATCTTACGCACACAAATGTATGACAATACACCCTGCAGTAGGATAATAGGCCTGAATCTCCAGCTTCCTTCGTGCTTTCATCTGCAACAGTGCGCAAAAGAAAGACGAGTACGTGCTCCAGAGAATAAACAAACCTCACATAATGCCTTAATATCATCTGTATAATCTCTGAGAGTCAATCCCGCACTGAAGAGAAATCCATTCAGCGGAAATGTATTTACAGTCAAGATGTCACTCTTAACATTATTATATGACCTGACATCTTTTCAAAATCATCTGCGACTAAAACTGCAAAAAGTCGCTATGGCTATACAGCATTTAACAGCACTAAACGACACCTGTTTCTTCAAACATCTGCCTGCTGTAGACATGTTTTCATACGTCCCAAAATGAGTGCTAAGCTGAATCTGACAACTCTGGTATTGAGGAAGGCTGGTTTGCTTCTTTTAGCACGTAATTAGCATGCAAACTGCTGCGTTAGGTTATGAGGCGGATCTACAGACGCCAAAAACCACAGCGGTGGAGGAAGACTTTCTCTCCCTTCAGAGCTGGATTAAAAGGCCACGGCTAATACTCGTGGCTAATGGTCACGGGGGAGACAAGCACCCTCAGGGACCATCATCCACCACCTCAGCACTGACGTCACAATTTCAGCTGCCAGACGAGCAGACAAAAGTCTCAAGACTCCAAACATCCTATGTGAGAAAAAACACTGGCTAGTGCTTCGTTGTACAGTGTCATTTAAAGGTTGATGAAATAAAA
>JAUMHR010000076.1:12155072-12166254 GCA_032361145.1 Enteromius fasciolatus
TCCAAACATCCTATGTGAGAAAAAACACTGGCTAGTGCTTCGTTGTACAGTGTCATTTAAAGGTTGATGAAATAAAAAAAATTAATACTTTTATTCAGCAAGGACGCATTAAATTTATAAACAATGTAATATAAAGATTTTAAGCAATGTTTTTTTGCACTTTCTATTCAAAGAATCTTTTTTATGAAAAAAAGTGAGCACCAAATCAATTAAAGACTTGAGCAATAGCAGCATAATATTTAGCATTGCCATTAAAATAATAAATTGTATTAGAAAATATATTATATAGAAAAGTTATTTTAAATTGTAATACTTTTTCAATTTTTGATTAAATAAATGCAGGCTTGGTTGAGCAACAAAGACATAAAAAAAAATTAAAATAAATAAATATCTTACTGAATGTTTGACACCAGGGAAGATCATCTCTTAAAGAGTCATGAACACATTCTTTAAGAAAGCAAAATGTAAATATGCACCTCAAAACGATATCTTCCCAGAGATCCCACTCAACTGTGAACCAATCAATGGTCTGCTCTGCAAATTCCTTTCAGAAGATGTGTGTTCTTGGCGGCGCATGGAGAGGAAATGAAAGATGCTTTTCCAATTCTAAATCCCACTTATTAATTCATACTCTTCAAGAGCTCATTGACAGGCTTTGGATAAAAAGAATCTTTTTGCGTCTTGTTTTCTCAATTACTGCCAGTCCTATCACTATGGCTTTTACTAGCTTCTAACATCCAGAATTTAACTTCAAAGCTTGCTACGTTTTCCCCCCCCATAGTCAGTTGTAGTTACCCTTAGTAATAATTGACTTACACCAGTTTAGACTGCCGTTTCTGAATCCGCCTGGTGGTCTTTTTTTGTGGCCTAAGGGAGTGCTCCTGTGGTGATCTCACTGAAAGTGGGTCAATGAGTCGGGGGACAGAGCTCCCAGACAGAGATGGACAAAACGGGGGTTGGTGACCACCCACAAGAAACCAGAGACAAATCTAGGCCTCGACCTGGTCAAAAAAAATTAACTAAAGCAAAAATCTTCAAAGCTCGTCTATGAAGGAAAGATTTTTAAACTATACCCAGACACACACAAATTACCTCCTCGCTTTAACATGCAATTTATCCAATGCTGTGATCAGATAAAGCCAGCCTTAGCCCCAGCACATTATGCACAGAAATATATAATCAACCAACAGTAATTAAGCAGAACTCTATTCGGGCTAATTATCTCACATTAGCATTTGTCACACAAGCTCGGGCCACTACTTTATCTGACTGAGGTGAGATCATGAAAAATTCATGATTTATTAATGTGACAACAGAAACAAATAACAGAAACAGTGGGAAAGAGCAGAGAGGAGTGCCTCATATTAAAGAAATTAAACTACGGTATTCGCTACAGATCTTTCAAGGCGCTAATGCAATTTCATCCTATTTATGTATAAATGCAAGTGTAACACGGACATTCATTGCACATGCACCGGAACAAAGCAATCCATCAACTAGAGGCAGGGAAACTAGTTTGTTTTCATTTTTCCAACGTGATTAAAGCCTATGTCTGTGGGCAGGAATAAGATATGTTAAATTTGCTTCTTGCAGTGTCCTTGAGTAGCCTTGTGAGCAAAAGGCTCGCAGAACAGTTAATAAAGTCTGAAAAACCTGGTTAGGTAGTAAAGAAGGAAAAAACAGAGTTATTACAGATATCGCAAGGGGGGAAAAAAATGTTGACATTGCAAATATTACCCTTCTATATCTATGCAGTGAATCATTTTCCAGGAAACAAGATTTATGCAATTTAATAGGACCTAAAAAAAAAGAAAAAAAAAAAGTTTTAGAGTCTTATACCAGACTGAATATTATTTGCAGCAGGGGGGATCTGAAATCATTTCCTTCATCTGTATCAGATCAATGTGACAACTTCCACAAATCACATTGAGGCAGATTGGATTTCCTCCACTCTTCCAGCTGGGGCAGTGACCAGCGCTGTGCTTTGTGACACAGTACTGAATGAATCTATTGTTTAATAACGCTTGGCACTGCGGAGTTATTCCAGCTTGGTAAATTCCAAACCATGGCATGGAGGAATTTCAATCTCAGGGCCAAGTCTCAGCTACAAGTCTGGCAGGCTCACTGTCAGACCACCGGTCCCTGAAGCCATTCACATGCAAGTCATTTTAAAAGCTGGACTAAAAAGGTAAATCTGCAAAAAATTAATATGGAAGCCGAAGTATAATCTAAGTAACCTGAGATTGCCAAAGAAACGTCAAAAAGTGAACACCAACCTACCAAACAGACCAAAATATATATAATAATAATTATAAAAAACTGCAGACTCTCGTCAGGCAGGGTCATTTTTTGCATGGCTCAGCTCGCTCATGTTCCAAACAGCTGTTCTGCCTCACACACACACACTTACACCCCAATTAACAGCACCACTTCCTGCTGAAAAGCACCTCAGCAACATCATGGGAGGGAGAAACATGCCAAAAATATCTGCACACCGACCAACATTAGTGCCATGACTAACCAGGAGTGGGCTAGAGCGGGAGGAAGAGCGCTGACTACCTCTAGGTGCTGAGTCTGAAATCCCATTAATGAGCACTCAGGCTGTTTTGAAGTGATATGCGCCAGGTAATTACTCTCACAATGTACAGTGAATTCTAACGGACTGCGATTCAGAGTGCTTGACTACGTAGTCCATTCACTTTTAGAAAATGGGCAACAGATCAGCCAAGTGAAAAGTGGATTATTGATTAACTTCGATCAGTTTAATCAGAAATCAAGCTCGTATAAAAGACCGGCAGGGCTAACGGCTAACAGGACGCATGCTGTACTTGTGAGCGTGTTAACATTGCAGCACAAAAAAAAAAAGATTCCAATTATAGTCTATTTACACTGGGTCAGCTTTCTAATTATGCAAGGTCATATGCCCGTTCTCTCTGTTGAGAGAGCATTATATTTCGAGCATATGGGACGTGTTTGAACATATCCAGATTAGGGTGAAATTCCCATGGTGGATGCTTTTTAAAATCTGTGCAATTCAGTTAGGATATAAAAACAGAATGGATTACAGCTCGCTACTGTACCTGGGAATGTGCCTGTCATGTCAATGCTTTCTAAAGCAATAAAAGTGTTTCTTAATGTGGTGTAAAAAACACATACCCAGGGAGCCCTGCTTGTCTCCTTGGCACATGAAGCACCGCTTCAGAAATATTCAAGATGACACAACTTACATAAAAATGGCACATTGCTGGGTAAATTGGAATTACAGAACCTCTTTGAGGTGGTTTACATTACAATGCCCAACTCCTATTCTGTTACTATAAATCACAACAGCAAGGTAGTGCAATTATGCAACTCCACAAAATGATGAAACATTAAGTAGTACTAGGCATTTATGTAATTAGATTGTAAACATAAACAATAAAGCAAACCGTGACCCATCTGCAACATAAACACAAATTTCTCAGACTAAACTTTACCATGGAAAACACAGTTCCTTAAATCATCACAGGTTTTTTTTTTTACTTTGCTTAACCTTGTGTGAACGTTCCTCTAACTAAAACCAAAGGTTAAGGCCATGTATGACTTTAGGTTAAGCAAGGTTTCACAATTGCGATTTTGAAACTGTAAATGCTCCGCATTTAACCCTGGAGTTCCGATTCAGCTAAATTATGGTGCAAAAGGAGTGGGAGGCGATGTGGTCACATTGAGCTGTTTAACAACAGACGTCCAATCAAGTGCCTCGGTGTTTACCTAATTAGATATTCATGCCCTTTGTAAAGTTGCAGACAAATTCGCGCGCCTCAGGAAACTGTTAAAAACGGTTATTAGAAATTGAGAGCAATAACATTAATTGGATGTTGGCTTACAGCACGCGATTCGCAGCCTAATAATCTAATCATTGTTACTAACCTATTCAAAAAGTTACGTGTTGAAACTTAACTACCCTGGACTGGAGAATGAAGAAGGGCAGCACATTTCTGCCATTTTGACAGCTGTGGTTAATAAGCTGCTATGTGGTCGGCACTTTGTGGAAATCGCAATCAGATAAAGACTGCAGCGCGATCAGAGGAGAACCACAGAAGTTTGAGAACTCACTTGTCATACTCGGCGTTGTCCTTGTCACATCGCGCGTCCTTGTGTTTCTGCCAGTCTTTGCCGTGTTTGCAGGTGGTGAGGAGAACTACATCCTCCGCGTTATGAACGTGATACAATGCATTCCTCGTGTCCGAGCCGATGCCGGTCAAATAGCGTTTCCCCTTAAATACCAACATATACTTTCTAAAAGGTGGAATGGTGTTGTATTTCAAGTACCCCCTGTCCCCACCGGTCCTTGGGTGCTCCTTGGAGAACAAGGGGATGGATACGTCAAAGTTGGGTCTGAAGTTCTCTGTACTGATGCTCGCTTTGGCCAGCATTGCCTGACCGATGTCAAAGCCCAAGTCTTCCGTGTAGTCGGGCCACGTGCCCGAATACAAATTAAATATGAGGTGATTTCTACCATTGTTCCAGAGAGGCAAGCTCTGCACCTTGGTTTTGAGATTGTGCACGTACTGTGGCGATAACTGGTCTCGGTCAAGAGTGTCCAAGCTCAGGACGAACAGGCACGCTTGACCAGGGTCTGAAGTGTAAAACCTAGAGCCCTCGATGGTGGATAAAATGTTCTGGTAACTTTCCGAGATCTTCTCGCCTTTCTGCTGCGGGTACACGTACACTTTGAATCCGTTCCTCTGACATAAAGAGAAATCGAAGCATGATTGCATGCGGCACCTTTTGCCCTTGTAAACACTCGAGTTAACGTCTCTCTTCTGCCTGGGCGATATGTGCACGTTATAGTCCTCCGTGTCCGAATGGTCCCACGGGCTGAAGTGTTGTAAGGGATCCGAGAAGTGTGGCCACGGTTGCTCGGGACGATTATATCCATGCCGGCTCCTGGACCCCGTGGCCGCCGGACCCGGGACCCCTCCTCCAAAGTAAAAGAGCAGAACTAGAAAGGCGCCAGTCAAGAGCGAGATCAGATATCGTTTTTTGGCCTGCATGTGTCCTGAAGGCCAGATCGCGATGTGTGCAAATAAATCTCAAGCGGTTGGAAGTTTGTCTCTCAACACCACCTCCTCCAGCTATAGTACTGCTCCGCCATCTTCCAGCCTGCGAGGATTTACAACTCACGTCTTTCCTCTTCAGATTCCGATCACCGAACAGCAAGCGATTGATCCAGCGCATGTGGGCGATTTTACACCGGCTTCCTCGCTCTCCTTCGTCTATCTAGTAGCGACATTTCACAGGGCAGCCGTAACAGTAACCGTACCTGTTAAGATCATCATAAACGCACAATCAGGTATGCTTACTCACTGACTTAGTCCCCCCCCCCAGGTGGAGTAATGCAAACGCAACGTTTGTTGACAGGACACGCGCTAGACAAACGCGTCGCGCGGTCCGACTCGCGCTGGAGAGTTGCGGCGGCACTGACTCATGGAGTTTGCCTTAGGAGAGCAGCGGTTCCCACTGGAAAAGATGGAAAGTCGTTAATAATACAGCGACCGAGGTTTATCTCCGCTGCTGTGGCGTTTCCGAACCACACGTCCAGACTAAACTAAAGCCCGCAGCTCGCAGAGTAACTCCATTCACCTCCGAAACAATAATATAGTCGGGGCAGTTCACAGGAACGACGGTAACCTCACGAATCCCTGCATTTCTCTTATCCCTGCACTCTCCGTGGACCTTCACACACACAAGAAGTAGATTTCCTCTTCATCGGGACACCGGCTCTGGAAAGCGGCGTTTGCCTTTTGGCGTAAACACGAGGACAGAGCGCGAGTTCCACAGGATGTTTCCCTAACAAATAAAATCAACTGAGTTCCTTGATCCGCGAGCCCAATCACCTATTGCTCAGTTGTTCCGATTGTTACTCTGTTACATTCCAATCCCGACACGACGCCAGTGTGCGTGACGTCCCATCATGGTGCATCGTGCGTTTTCATTGGACAGAAGAACCGGATGGGGCGGGGCGTCGACAGCACCCATTCATTCCCAGTGCCGACAATCTGACTGAATGTGGATGGACTTCTAACCACTGCACATTAAAAATGGGCAAACTTTTTAATGTAGATGTTTTCGTTTAACTCAGCTTTCACTGAATAATTTCGCTATATAATAACGTTTTTACACCAGAGCAAGATTCGATCTTCTAAACGTAGACAATTACTTAAATTGAATTGAGACATAAATGTTAATTATATCGAAAGGCGGTGGGAGGAGTGGGATTATTTTTCCCTTTTATTTTTCTCTAATTTCCCTCTTCCTTTATTATTAATAATAATAATAATTCTTTTTAATTTATTATTATCTTTGATATTCGTCTTAATTGGTCATTGATTATTATTATGGTTATGGTAATATTATTAGATTATAAATAAATACTGGCATGACAACATTGCAAAAGTGTATATAGTACTTGAAACAGACAATAGAGCAAATAAATACATAGGCTAATGAAATAAAGAAATAAAGTAAAATTCATGGGAACATTAAAAACGGGACAGATAAATAAATAAAAAAGAATACAGTCTGAATAATGAAAATTACATTTATTAATTTAGCATTTATTTATTAATTTACCCAAAATGACTTAAAAATTATTTACCACAGAGAGTCATGGTAATTAATGATCATAACTTTTTGTGCCTGTTGATATGATGATGTTATACTTCCCACTGTCCCCAACTTAATGAAAAGTGTTTTTAAACAGTTTGGGAAAAACATTGTTTAATATTGCATAAAGCACTATTATAATGACTTAGTTATGATAATTAATTATTCAAAAATAACCATTGATCATCAATCACCAAGAGCTTGTCCCTTTTTGTAACTACTGCTCTTGCTGAACAAATGATTTATTTGTTGTTTATTTAACCAATAATTGAAAGAAGAGCGCTGGATTACCCAAGGGATTTGCTTTTGTATCTAACAGAAGATAAGAAGCCCAGCTCTATAGCACTTCCTCTTCCCAAAGCCTCTCCCAGCTTGTGATAAAAAGCCCCAAATTTGGGCCGCTGTAAACAAATACCCGTGTCTGGATGGGGTAAGCCGCGAGTTCAGAGAGTTCTAAGCCCTGGGAAAGACAAAACACCCTTTGAGAGTCCTCTACCCTCCACTGTTCCAAGATCTGATAAAGCTGCTTGAGATGATGTAACACACTGCATTCCCTGAGTATTCTGGGTAGGGCCGGGCACAGTGATATGGAGACACTACACAGGTGAATGTTGTAAGACCACAAAAGAAACACCTAATATGAGGGATGTGGAACGCAAATCCAAATACATAGCGAGGCCAACATCAAGTGTACTGAAAGATTAATGCCTTTCTAAGAGGATAGCTATAAATCACGTGAGTGGAAAAAAAATCAATAACTCAGATTGTGCTGGGAAATGTTTCTTAAGCCACAGAACATAGAAAACTGATGATTTCTAAAAGCACATATTTCAGAATGTTTTTTTAAATTAATTAAATACGTTTTAATATGCAATTGTCTTGTAAAACGTAATAGAAAACCCGCATGAGTCTATATGTTTCAGTTTGATGTCTCATGGCTGTGTATTGTTGATGTCTCACATTGTTCATGCTTGTACAGTCTATTGTATTTTTTTTTATCTCACAAAACCAAACAAGCACAGCTGTTTAACTGCAATGCTATGGCTATGCTTCTAGGGGATGTTAATATGTTAAGATCCTGTTCTCTCCCCACAGCGAGAGCTAGGGTGCTGAGGAGCCGACAACATTTAAAGAATCAAGCAGCGCTCCGTGACTAACGCAGACATAGCCATTGAGTAGGTGTGGATTCTGAAGTCCTGCTCCTCTTGTTTAACTCTCTCCGGTGCCCTCCAGGCAAATGAATCTTTAGGAGGAAAAAAAAAGAAGAAGAAGCAAAAACAAAACTGGCACACAGCGTCTTAAAGCATGAGTGTGAGTGTGGGATGGCTAGATACCTCCTCGTTGCTTTATTTATTTAAAATGACCTTTCCGTACTGGAACGGAGTTCGCTCTTGGCAATGTTAAGGTTTAAATGTTGGAAGATGTAGGAGGGGAGAGCAGCAGAAACCAAACCCAAGAGGAAAAGGAGAGAGAGTCAAATCGCAAGAAAAAAAGAACTCGAGTGACTCCAGGGAGAGCAAGGCAGTAAATGAAGCAGAACAGGTTAGATGTGTTGATAGGTTTTTGTCCTCATTAAAAAAAGCCAAGTTCTTGACTTCTGAACTCCTTCATTTGTATTCTGTGGCAATTTATTCCGTACAGATTTGGACTGGAGAATTGGGTTAGATTGCGCTGGTGAAATGAGAGTATCTTTGCTAAACTCCAGCAGAGGATCCTTCACATTTGGCTCCGTTTTCAACTCAGATGATTAAAAGAGAGGGAAAGCAAAAGTTGAGAAAGAATGATGCCCAGCAGAACAACGGTATAGCATGCAAAACGAGTCATGAAAAATTGCCATTATAGTTAAACAACATCATAAACATTACTACTTAATAAAATTATGTTTAATTATAATGCATGTCATAATCATTTAGAATATTATTTAGGTCAGGTGTAATTTGTGCACCACTAGTGATTCTATTTTTTTTTCAGTCGAGCAAACAGATAGTACTGCACCAATCTCATGTTATTGAGTCAATGTTGCTATGAAGAATAAAAATTCAGTCATTATTTACTGACTAAATTTACTGACTGTGTTGTTCTCGGACCACAAAAGGAATATGGACTGTTCAGTCCATATTCCAAACAACTTCCATTTTTTCTTAAACTAAAATGTATTATTAAAAAAAAAAAAAAAAAAAAGGCTTTTGTAGTAATTTCACAAGTTTGTATTATAGCATTTTAAGATATCCTAACCCCAAAAAGTACTTTGAGGTAAATAACTGGACTGAACAGAATGACAAGTAATGGTGAGTTAATAATGACTTTTAATAATAACGAGTTTTAATTTTGGGGTGAACTGTTCCTTTAAGATGCTTAAACAGAACAATATTTTCCTAGCACCCCAGCCACAATGTTTCTTTTCAGCTAAATAAACCTGCTAATGGTTCATTTACAGTTGTCTCTGCATATTATGCAGAATCTGGAAATATTTTAACATCAACAAAAATGACACACCCCACCTTTAAATGAACTTCAAAAACACTAAAAGATGATTCCAACTATGAACAATCACAGAATCAATGCATTCCCATCAATTTGAACTTGAAATGCTAGAAATAAATTCCACGTCACGGTAAACCTGTGATTTTGCTGGGGCAAAGAATAAAACATTTGAATGATTTCAGCGCACTGTGGCCTCACACACACACACACACACACACACACGCATTTACACTGTCTTTGATGACCTGCAGTGAGAATGTTAATGCATTACCTCCTCAGGCTGAGATCAGAGCAGGCTTTCCTCACCCCCTTTGAACTTCCTTTTGTTTTCTCTCCTAGTCATCAGGGTTCCCAGCCACAGAACAGGAAAAGTTATCTGGATGGATGCCCTGTCAGTGAGGGATCCTCAGATCTTCCTGTGCGTGCATTCACACACTTTTTTGGCTCACCCCTTCCTGCATATTACCTAGTTCTGTCAGGATAAATATGTGAGAACAGATTATATTTGCGATTTTTATTTCCTTATGGTTTAGTAAACACAGTTCAAAATTGAGATGATTGGAATGTCATAAAATCTTGCATCTCAGAGTGAGTCTGGAAACGGAGTGTTTAGGGCGGATACAGAGCACAACAAAGACATCAGTTTATTCATATTTATTCTATTAGCAACATGAGGGGAATTCTTCATCTTAAAGACACAGTAACAGAATTATCTGTATGTGACCGTTTTTTAAGGGTTTTGGGGTTTCTCTGATCTGTCATTACAAACTTAAACTTGACTTTCTGATATTGATTTAAATCCAGCTGCCCCTTATATCTATTTTTTGTGCGATTATAGCTCAGAAGGGTTAACATTGCAGGGCTTGGATTGATATTGTCACTTGATATTGTATGGGACACCATATAAACTTGACATACTTTCACTTTTAGTGAATTGACACAACTGTTCACCCCATATTAAGTGGCATTTTAATTTATCATTTTATTCCACTTAAAATGTTCAAGTTTCCCATATAGTTATGAACAACCCTGTTCTTCCGATAACAGCCTCACAAATAAAACTGAATTGATTTGAGACTTAACCTGCCCAAACCTAGTTAGAACTCATCCAGCCGCAGGGCATACTAAGTAACCGACAGTGCAATAGTATCTGTCATACTTTCTACTCATTTCATTACCATTACTGGGAAATATTATTAAATAAACACCAACTAAACTACCAAAATAACAATCTATAGTAACCTGTCTCTTTTTTATACAGCATTATAGATGTTCGTCAACAGGGCTGTATAAAGAAAGATCAAAACAAAACACAGATCACTCACATTTCAGTTAACAAAAGACAAACAAGAAGTTCCCAGCGACTGAGGAACAATATGATACACGCATAAAAAGTCAAAACTGACAAGTGTGGACATGTAAGACAACTCATGAGACCTGACAGCGGGGGTTAATTATGTATGCTTCGTCATGTCGCCTGTGAACACAAACAGCAGGGACTGTGGCCAACAGACACAGCACTCTTTAACGTGTCCTCTGTATATCACCACACACCTCCAGACCAAACATCACTTCAGCTTTACCTCTGCATTCATCTCAGCTATTATGCTTCAAATGCTTAAGCGTGACTCAAGCTGTCTTGGTGGTGGAATAATGAAAGATGGCCAAACTTGACAGATTTTAAGCCTTCAAATAGACATAAATGGTTAGTTCACCATTAAGACATGTTCAATTTGGATATTAACTGTGGTTTCCTGTGTGTCATGAACTAAGGTATAGTTCACCCCATATTATTTACCCGCCCTCGTGTCATTCCAAACCTGTATGTATTTCTTTCCTCTATATAATTTTTATTTATTCTTTTATATTTTATTCCTTATTTTTTTATATCATTTTGTCTATACCTATCTTTATGTATATTTTCTTAGTATATTAATTGCACTATCCATGGAGCAGGCTTTACTTACATTTCACTGCTGGTTAAATGTTCTCCATATAACCATGTATGTGTTGAATACAAATCTTGAATCTTGAAAAAATCCATAAATAA
>JAUMHR010000076.1:12171650-12188136 GCA_032361145.1 Enteromius fasciolatus
GTTCAGTGCTTTGCTACAATCTGTATTGTTAAAAGCGCTATATAAATAAAAGTGACTTGACTTGACTTGACTAATGATACTGAATTTAGTTCTGTCTTAATGCAACAATAGTAAGTATTTTAAGCCATAGTAAGCATAGTAAGTGTCAATGAGATGTATATTGAATCTGATATCTTCAATATCGCTGTCTTAGTCCACTAGCGCTCAGTACCTGGTAAAAACAGCTGGCGGGTAGCACGGCAATGACTTGCTCTGCCCTCCAGGCTGGCCTTCTTATTAGGATGTGCAAGTGAAAACTATGAATTGGAGTGACACAACCAGTGCAAACCAAACCAATAAAACGGCATTATATGTGCTATAATAGCTTTGTGTGAGAAACTGTATGTATAACTTTTAATTTCTCTTGCTTTAAGCCATCAAACAACCCAATCAATGTTGTTTTACGACTTTTTCTGTGCTAACATGATGTTGCAGAAGCAGACAACTGCCCATTCTGTCATTCCTAGTCCCAGCTGGTGCAGGACAACTCTGTGCCAGGCCTGATACCCATGGGGCAAAGCTGAGCCCGGGGCTGAGAATGCTTCCAGCTGGCCCCCTGGACTCTCCAAGATCATCCTCCTGCTCTCTCTCCAAACACAGACACATCACTAAAATGGGCATGGCATCCAGCCCACACATGTACTAGCTGTCACAACACGACAGGAGCATTAACAATCTGACACATCCAAACACACCATCATCAATCTCAAGGGTCCCACTCCAGAAGCAAAACAGAATGGCTTTTTTTTCCAAAAGAGTCTTCCAGGACCAAAATTCATCCTTAAGGAATCAAGCATAAACGAGTATAAAATGAATGTGAGATGCTTGTTGGATTTGCTCGGGAAAGAGAGAAACGGGTAAAAATACAAAAAATGCAATGTCAGAAATGAAAATAAAACAAACATGAACTAACTCTATGTTAAAGCTAGCCTACAGTTAGCTTTTTGCATTCAATAAGCCATCAAAGAAACACACTCCTATCTTTTATTGCAAGTATGCACAAAAAATGAGCGCTGAAAATATGTAGCATTGCTCTATTCTATTTATATCAGGCTCATAAAACAAAAACAATGCAAACTGTGCATGCAAACAAAATGGTATGCAGTTCATTCAGTCATCGTCCGATTATAATAAAGACACAAATAGCTACACAATGAGCACTGACATGAATACTTATGCTATTTATTTTCCTGATTTTATCCTCAATGATTAATGCATGTTACTCCAGAGGATTATTTTAATCAAAATTTAATAACTTGCTCATCCTCTTAAATAACCTTTCCTTTTCCTCTTAGGTCACTTTGGATAAAGTTAGGCATTTGGGGAAATGCTGCATCACACAGCCATCTGCTTGCACAGTTATAAATTATATGCATTATTTCTATATTTATTGTTTCTACTGGGATCTATAAGATTTTTTTGAAAGAAATTAATAGTTTTATTCCCCAAGGACACATTAAACATTGTAGTTAAAGCATTTATAATCTTATGAAAGATTTCTGTTTTAAATAAATCCTGCTCTTTTTACTTTTCATACCCTGAAAAGAAATGAAAAAAAAAAAAACAGAACACAAATTCCACAGAAACACATCTGTTTTCAACGATGATAAAAATCTAAAATGTTTCTTTAGGACCAGTAATGAATACACTGTTAAATGTTTCTTCACTCCGGCTTTGGAGTCGGAAAAACCATATGTGTGATTCATAAAAATCATCTCTCATCACATTTCCTGTTTTAAGTCACAGTATATATCCCAGATGTCTACATTTATTTTGATGTTTGTTTCCAACTAACCTGCTATGGGAAAAGAGACAGGAATCTATGCTTGGTGCTTTTGTTTTAGTAACCGAAAACCCCCAAGCAGTGAAGGCAGTTTAATTTCAGCACGCTATTGGATACAAGTGTGGGAAAAACATGCAATTTCTTGTGTTTATGACTGGCAATAGGCCAGAAAGGTCACAACTGCACAAACTTGTCTCAAGATATTGAAAAGAAATTAAAAAAAAAACAGAAAAAGAAAGGGGCAGGGTGTGCCAGTGATGACACACCAGAACTTTGCTCCAGAACACCTGTTTCTAACGTTCCCACACACACAATTCCCAGCATTTCAGAAGCCGATGACTCACACGTGTCCTCACCGAGGAATCTCCAGAAGAAAATCACTCATGATCGCACAAGAAGATCATTATTAAGAAAAGTTGTGGAACAAGACGATGGCGAGGTGTTGCAACTGTGGGTTTTGAGACAGTGCTTAGTTAGCAACATGAATATGTTCATGACGACCTATTGTCCATTTTGATAAAACCTTTCTTTTTGTAATTTCTAGAGAAAAAAGCATTTAAAAAGTAAAAGTCTGATTTAAAAAAACAACCAAATAGGCATCATAGACATAGGGCGCTGCTAAGGATTCAGTACTGTATAATGTATGTACTCTGCATAGCTGTGCATGTGTCATATAGTGTATTTATATATATTTATATTTGTATGTACTGTACATATATGTACTGTACACTGGCAACGACAATAAAGTTAATCTAATCTAACCTAATATTTTCAACATGACAGTTGAAAAGTAACAGAAGCACTGAGCACTCGTAATACAATGAAACGTATTTATATGTATTTGCTTCAACACTGAGACGTTTCAGCGAGGACGCACATCATCTACGCCTGCTCATATTTTTTGATGGTGCAACTGGTGTAAATGTCCAGCTGGTGCAATCGATTGTTGAGGCATTTTCACTTCCTCTTCAGTCAAGTTGATACTCTGCCAGCGCTATAAGTGAAGTCAAGCTGTTTGGGCTGCCTGGATACAATTTGGGCGGACTGAACCATTTTATGATAATCGAGAAAGGGGCCGACGGACGTTTGTGTTTCCTAAACAAATACATTTTTTGACACCAGGAAACAGCAAATAGAATAATTTAAAGTTAATAATTTTTACTATCAAATATATTTTTTTAGCACCACAATTTTATTGGGGCCTTCTCTGGGCCCCCTCTCAGTCATGGGCCCTGAGAATCATCATCGTTTACCCCCTGATCATAGATCGGCAATGATCTCTAATTATGAACTTTTTTTTTCTTGATATTTGAAAATGTAAATGAATTCTACACACTATATACCATAGGCACAAAATATTTGCTTCAGATTCATGCTAATGCATCAAAAATAGCTAGAATTTCCATCTGTAAATCATGCAAATTAATCCTTAATCAACGGAGATTAATTTAATAAATATTTGTGAGTAGGCATAATTTGTTCGTGTAAACTAGTTATTTTTATGGTGGGTCTGGAACGCTCACGTCTTTAATTGGATGACAAAACAAGGATTTTATTTTATCATGTTTAAAGCAAATCAGTGATCTTACAAACTCAAATTCATTATTATTAATTCATTATCGAAATTATTATTATTCAATCTTATTGATGATGGGTTTGTAAAGGTAAGCAATATGTGTAGAATATGAATGCAACTTGCAAACGTTTATATCAAGCCTTTTCCTATAGAAAACCATTATAAACAAAAAGCTACAAAAAGTTTAATTTAGCACGTTTGCTTCTTGTTCTGAGTTTCTGCTTTCTTGAATAAGAATAAAGTGTATATTGAGCGTAATCTTTTAATATCACATTATTATATCACATTATTATAAATTTGACCGTTTTAGAATGTCTGTTGTTGATTGAAATACTGCAACAGTGCTGTATGGCAAACTTGCAGTATGTTAACTTTTGTTATTCCCCTTTTAAAAGATAATATACATATTTGGGCTTAAAACAGATGGAAAATTGACAGGTGCCAACATGTGCCAGTCACATGACTGAAAACTAAGAATTGGCACACTAATTGCACACAATTTTTTTTTAGACTAGATTAAAGAAAAAGAAAGTAGAGACCAGTACATGCACAAATATTTTCATGTTAATTCTCACTGAACTAAACACACTTACTAGCTACCCATGATTAAAGCAAAAGCTCCACTCTTTACCACAAGGAGGTCAACACAAAATAACCACTTTTAGGTCTCCCCTGTTCCCTTACCCCCCCCCCCAAAAAAATAAAAAAAAATAAAAAAATATATAAAAAACAAAACAAAACAAAACATAACAAAAATAAAATAAAATAAAATGAAATGAAATGAAATGAAATGAAATGAAATGAAATGAAATGAAATGAAATGAAATGAAATGAAATAAAATGAAATAAAATAAAATAAAATAAAATAAAATAAAATAAAATAAATTATTTGCGCACCCTATCAAGTCATGAACAAAGCATGCTGGAAAATTCCAATGCAATGCAATAAAATAATTTAAGTCTCAACAAAAATTATTCATACATATTTAAAAGAACATAATGAACTTGAATTGAAATGATCAAGAATTATTACATTAGCTCATTTTAATGTATTAAAATAAGTTGCTAAAATCTTTGTGTGTATGCACTCATGATTTAAGCAGATATGCAAAAAGCAGAACTGAAACTATAACTGAAGGTCACACAGTCTTCCACAGTCAAGTATGGTTTTCAAATAAATAAATAAATAAAACGATGTTCTTTCCTTCAAATCAAACTCATTGTCTGACTGCTTTCATGCCATGTGTTGAGAGCCTTTATTGTGCCTTTCTGTGGTGCAACTGTGGAAGAAGTCTTCTTGGTGTTTGTTTTGGTGTGTGTGTGTGTGTGTGTGTGTGAATGATAAAGACACACTGTGTCAGCATGAAAGAACCGCAGTAGCTGTTACGTGTTGGTTGAGGGAGTGAAAAAAGCATGAAGTGTGAAAAAGAGGGTGAGAAAGATAAAAGAATGTGAATGCAGAGAGAGTGAATGGGGCAGGAAGGCGAACAGGACATCATTAGTGACCAGTGCAAAGCTTTAATGAGCAGGATCGCTATAGTCTTCCATCTGCACTGATGCCTGAAGGCTGGAGAGAGTGTTTGGCTGCCCGCTGTGTCGTTCTGACAAGGGCTGAGGTACCACCAGACATCCCCTCGGCTGGACACTCTCTCTAGGCACAAAACACCCTTGCCTAGCCACCTTTATGTCTGAGAAGACACATACAGACTACCAAAAGTGCCTTTAAGGATTGATCACATAATGATTGTTTGGCCTACAGTCTCAGACCTCTGTCCTGAGCTAAGTGTGTGTTCCTGCCAGCAACATCATGTCTGAATGCATTTCTGGTATGTCTGGTGTATATATATATATAGTAAGTGATGCTTATATATGGATAACTTTGGTGTTACCTTACTGCTTTCAGACCATTTCAATTGAGTTATAAAAAAAATTGTCCACACCCCTCCAAGCCTTTGAATGGGTTTAAATGGGTGATAGCTTACACTTAGGAAGACGTGAAATAATGTGCACGCATTCATAATAAAACGTCCCTCACACAGCTCCAGTGGGTCCTTCTGTAGCAAATCCATGCATTTTTGTATGATAAATATCCATATTTCAAACTTTATTCACCCCGGAGCCGTGTGATGGAGGTTTTATGATGAATACATGCATGTTATTTCGCGTCTTCCAAAGTGAGCTATCCTACTGCAGGGGTCACCAAGATCCGTCCTGGAGGGCTGGTGTCCATGGAAAGTTTAGTTCCAACCCTAATCAAACACAAATGAAGCAGCAAATTAACTTCCTGACTTCCTAACCACCTGATAATGATGAAAAAGAAGTGTAGAGACAGCTGTTAAACCTTTTTTTTTAATAAAATTCATAGTAGACACGGTACACTAAAAAAATATCTTCTATATAATGAGATATTCCAGATAAGATATTCAAATGTTGTTTATATTTTAGGTAGGTATATATATATATATTTATATTAAGTTATTGTCTATGAGGACAAGACGATTTAATTAATAATCATATAATGCCATCATTTAAAATAAAACTAAAATATGAAAATAAAGATCAATCTAATGAATATATATATTTTTATTATATTATATTATTATTTTTTATTTTGAATATATATAATTATTGTATTTTTTATTTATATGTAAGTGGTACAGATTTTTTTCATTATGGATAATGACAAGAAACAGTATTTGAAGAGTATAGCAGCTATTGTTGGAAATATCCGCTGCTGTATATACCACTGCACAAAAAGTCACATTTCATCACCAACATAAGAGCAACAAGTACAGTCCATCTTAAAGGTCAGATTTTGAAAAACAAATGAGTTAAAGTATGTGCTGCATGAAAAAAAAGGTATTTTCTAGTAATGGGCCATCATTAACAGCAGGCATTTCTGATTATTCCGTCACACTTTCCTATGTGGCAGCACGTGTGTTGTTGCCTGGAGCAATGCTGGTGTGTAGCTACCCAGAAGGCTGATACTCATATATATATATATATATATATCGCCTATATGTGCTGCAGAATTGTGGTGGAGAGTGAAGGCTGACATTATATTTAAGTATGTATTTATAGATACACAGAGACTGCAATACTGCTGAATTTTAATAGTCGTGACAGAGACGGTCCGATTGAGGGAAGGTGCATGCAAGTATGAGGGAGCAGAGAGAAGGATTTTAAATAGATAGATATGGAAACAGCTCAGAAATAGATATGAGAGGACAGAGCAAGTGAAAATGCAGTCAAGAATATGAAGAAAAAGAGAGAGAGAGAGATGTGCTGAAAGAAAGAGCTGTAAAATGCTGAGAACGTCTCAGGTAGAGTCGCTGGAGAGTACAGAGGGATTGAGGTGGAGTGATGTGCTGTCATATCTCTCCGTCTGTTCATCTCTCACTCTCTCCCACCAGGTACCCTGAATCTTTACCGTCAGCAAGAGAACAAAGTGTGTGTGTGCGATGACGTTCTCACCGCTGCCTTGTGTATGTGTGTGTAAGACATAGCGCAGTCAATTTCAATCTAGATTAACGTGCCGCTGAAACCAGCCACAAAACACACCAGACATCCATTTTATTGGCTGTACTCCTCATTTAAACCCTCTTGAAGAACTACATCCTGTTTGTCATCCACTCTCCTCATCTATTATGATTAACGTGAAATCGAAACAATTAAATAAAGACCCTTTCACGCATGATTACCTAACGAACAGCCATAACAAGAATCCGATTCAAATTGTTCTCGGGTTCAATAAAACACGAAGAATGGCCTTGTTATATTAATATGTTTATTAGAATATTAACATATTCATGAATATTAATGAGTAGGCACACTGTATGGAGATAGAGGAAAATAAAAGGGAGTGAGAGTTTGGTCTGCATGCCTTCCGAAATTAATAACCACAATAGTAAACACATGCCCGCATTTGTGTGAAAAATTATTTCCATAGTGTACTATAGTCTTAAATAATGTAATGGACATTACTTACGCGTACAGCTTTTATATTGGTGTGGTGCATGTGTGAGCATGAGTACATCTACCAACAATATAGTGTATGCAAGAAAATAACCTCAGTATAGTACTTTGTGCAGTTGAGGATAACGTTCACTTGATTTGTGTGCAGGTGTGGTGTCCAGCTCTCCAATCTAGTTCAGAGCTGATAAAAGAATCAACATCTGTACACGTGTGGACATTAATAACCCACTAAACTCAGCTCCACAGTCAAAGGAACAACTTTTTAGAGTAAGATGCCAATCTAACACATTTGTACATTATGTCAGATAGTACTACACTGGCAGAGAGATGCGTATCTAACAAGAGCCATATTCTGTTCCTCAAAGAAGTCTAAAAGAGCGGAGGGTGAATGTGCATTCGTTCATTATCCTTGCCTTAATTATTATGCATTTGCTTTTTCAAGTTCTACCGAACAAAGAACAAAAAGGATCATTAGCGTTAGTCTTTTTGTTTTTCTTTGTGGGCACTCTCGTGAGAATGACTGTTATTTGATCTTGACGTGTATCAAAGAATGTTATTTATTTAATATATAAGTACTATGTGTCTTTTCATGTGATTATCAAACACAATTTTAGTATATATTATACAGCTGTAGGATATGCTATAAAATTGAATCTTTAAAAAAATTAAATAATTCCTATGCACTTTTCTTAGAAAATAACAAAAACGCCCTAAGGCCAACTAAGAGTCTGAATCGAGTTTTTGCTGAACAATTTAAATTGACTTGAACTCTGCTGTTAATGTACCATGAGATGGTCTCATAAAGTTCAAATCAAAAACAAACCCCTCGTGGGTGAACATCTTGCCATCTAATAATCTAATCCGCATGAAAAGAACACAAACTCTTGTTCAGTGTCTTTTAGAGCTGATTTAGATTCGCTTGCGCAATGTTTGTCACTTCCTACTATGGCTCATCTAAACTGTCCAAGACAAACCCATTTTGAGCCAAAATGTGATTTCCTTTTAAAAACGTCTCTCTAAGGAACCACAAATTCTCTATATAGTGAGATCTATACTAGTTTAGCAGCTATAAAACCAATGACCATTTCAGTTTTCACCCTCTCAGCCCTTCACAAGTTCCCTCAGTCATCAAAAGCCTCTGGCGTTGAGCCCTCTCTAAGCTATAAAAAACACCAAGGCCCCACAAAGGCATGAAATGGTAGCTAGTTTTTAATTGGAACATGCTTTTCCCCAGATCCCCAGTATTGACTCCATCCTGTGAGCCAGACAAGAGCCAATATGAGATCTAATCGACAAGGTCTAATCGATAGCACTCAATTTTTGGATCTCATTGCAATCTAAAGCATCTTGTAAGGCAAACCTTCCATCATAGGCATGGCCGGATGCCATGATCGGCAGCATGTAACCTATTACTGTAGCCCTCAAAACAACCGCTGCCGCCCTGGTTAATCAATGGCGGGTCTGTGCTGTCATGGACCTTTATCGGCGCCTTTGTGGAAGGTGTGCAATGTTGTGGAGTCATGCTACAATTGTGGTGAGAAGCCTTGTTGATGCCTGAGGCTCTTGTAAGTAATGGAGGTTTGATACAAAGGTGACAATGATCAAAGGGTACAAAGACACAGTTCATTTGCTTCAGTACTTCCGTGTGCTTCCAAGTTAAAAAGGTAACAGTGAATGGCCATGTCATATTAACAGTGATGCCTTTGTGAGGATCTCTATTCAAAAAGATACAGTGAATGGAAAGTTCAAGGCTGCTAGTGACAGGCATCTTGCATCCTCTTTTCTCCAAAATAAAGCTCTGTCTGGTTTTTACACTTTTTAATAATGCCGTTCCATGCCTTAAAGTACATTCCCTTCCTTTCCCTGTCTCCCCCAATGGCAGGACGAGACTTCAGAGAGACATGTCATCTATTTTTCCCCTTCTTTCTCCTGCCTTCATAACCAAAAAAAGAAAGAAAGAAGAATCGTCTCCCATTTCTGATTCTTTGCAGTTTCACAGCTCCGAGCTCAGTTGCTTCATCCTGCCTTCTAATTGAATTCCACCATGAGTCAAACCCCAAGATTGGCTCCGGATCAAGAGATGACAGTATAATGCATTTGGTCCGGCAATGAAAGAAGGATTTGGGGTGGAATGCAGCTCCCTGTGGAAGGGTGGGCTTGTCTTTTTAAGAGACCTGGTCACAGTCACAGTGCAGTTCAGTCTACGGGATACGTAATAACACGATCTTGCTTTTGATGGATGACGAGGGAATTCAAGCTCGGGGACATACAAAGACAAACAGACGACTAACCAAGCAAGCCGACCAGACGGTTTACATTATACTAAGAGATGGCAGACACAAGAGAGAGGAAAAGACAAGTAATATTTAGACGTGCAAAGGGTGGAGTCCACATGTTGCTGTTTCGTTAAAATGTTTACAGGTGAGGAAAGCTAGCTAGACAGCTTGTTGTCCTGTCTAAATAGCTAATAAGCTGCATAGCCAGCTATAAATGTGTATTTCAATAATGGTTAGCTAGTGAGATAAACAAGTTAGCTATACAGAAAGCTAATTAATTAGCTAGCTAGCTTGCTAAATCGATAGACAAAGTTAGCTAATTAGCCAGATAGCTATCTAGATAGATACTGTTATTCTGTACCGTTGCAGGAAGTCCAATGTGTGTTGTAGAACTCCATGCTAGTCAGATTCGCTAACAGGCTGTGTGCTGAACGCTGGCAGGAAGAAAGAGGTTAAAGTGCTACACTTTAGGATTACATACAACAAACAAGATATTTCAGCAGCAAGTCTTTCACATTGTCCAAAAGGGAACGTCAGTAGTCCAGGCGATTCGTGGAACTGATATGCTGTAAAGAGCTACTGAAGATCAGCTGGATCCTTTTTAGGATTGTTTTGATCAGAGGGAAGGTGTAGATCTGCTTTAGGAGAGTTTTGAGAGAAGTGGACTGAAGGAAGACTGCAGTCTGGTGTGTGCTGTGGACGTCTGAGAAGATGGACAAGGAACGGAGGATCTCCTGGAATGCTGAAGTTACGGTGAACTCTCCAGAGAGGCTGCAGAGGAAAAACACAGAAGGGGGAGAAGACATGAGAGAGGAACACAAACAACGGGCAATAAAATGTATATAGAGTAATTGCAGAGGAGATTGCTGTGAATAAGGGAGTGGGGGATTGTCGTAAATAAGATTTATTTAATACAACACTTGGCCAAAAGTATGTAATTCTAATTAATGGGTTTGGCTAGACCCCTAATTCCAGTGAAGACAAAACAGTCCCATCACACAGTAAGGTCCATAACTTGACATGCATAAAGCCCAGAACTGAGCACCAATGAACACTTCTAGTGTGAATTTTTACCTCCTGAATGAGAGAAACACTCTGCCATGTTCTGACATCTAGTAGACACCTATAATGTCATTATTTTATATGCATTAAGTAAGTAAAAGAGTTGCCTGTTAGCATTAAAAGCCCAAGTAAAATAAATATAAAGTAATATAGAGAAAAAGATTCCCAGAAGTTGTCAGAAGTTATCTAAGCAATTACTAAAACGGATAGCATTAATTAGTAGTATTTATATTCAATATTAAATTAAGATGATATTTTATACTAAATTAACTCCACATTACGCTCGCTGTCAATAATTTGCTTCTATTTTTGTTCTCCTAAAGATGAATTTTATGTGAAACATCTAAGATGATGTTGATGCTTAATTGAAATGTATCTGAAAACCCCATTAAAGTCTCGCGAACTATGAAAGAACAACCTCCGAGCAATAAAACCATTTTCGAAATGGAAATTAAATGAGATTTACACAGAGGGAATAAAAATGAGGGGAAGAACATAAAGCACATGCATAGAAATAAGGGAATGAACTGATAAGTACAAGAGGCAAGACTATAGAAGAGGCAAGAAGATAGAAAAAGAGGAAGAGAAAGAAAACACAAAATGGTGGTTAAAGTGGTGAATCGATAGCAGAAGCGCTATCCCAGCATTCAGTATCTCAGAGAAGCTCATCTGACCTTTAGTAGAGGAAGACAGGAGAAGACAGAAAAGACAAAGAGAAAAATGAAGAGCCAAAAGCAAAGTATGTATGCATCACGATGTAACTGGCATGTGACATCTGTGACATTCAGACAGAGGTACGAGTATGAATTTACCATAATAAACCTTATGTATGAATCACGGTGTGTTATAGCTTGTATTAAGCATCCACACACACACACACATATATTACATGAGCTCTCGTAGATCACCCTGTTAGAGCACAAACAGCCCAAGAACACACTGGCTGCTGGCTACAGAGAGCATATCTAGCATTTGAAATTCATTATCATGGGGTAGCCTGACAAGCTGTCAAAGCAGCGTACACAGACTCTCCATCCCAAACAGCCACATACGACGCTGTTGTCGAAAAAGGGGGAAGAGGGGGTGGCTCAGGAGGTTCAGCTGAACGATAAAGCCGCCCGTTTTTTGTTTTTGTTTGTTGCAAATCAAGGTCAGGAATTTTCCTTCAATTTGCCAAGGACTGCTGACATGCTGCACAGAGACAGGTACATATTTAGACACACAACAACACACACACACAATCATCTCTAGCCAAAGGGTACTGCACTACGGCATCAACATCACAGAAAAAAAATGAATAAAATTAAATGTACAGTACAGACATCTTTACTGACAAAAAAAGGAAGAAGTACCATGGCAATACCATGGATTTTAAGAATGCTAAAAAACACTGGATTTTTTTTTACACTTCCATTATTTTGAACATTTACCTTTAGTGATCTGCTGAAATTAATGTAGGGTACTATGGAAATACACCAAAAAACATGGATTGTACAGTTTTACCATAACAAAAAAAAGAAGACATGGTTTTTGTAAGGGTAGGTAATACTATGGTACTTTTAAAATTTGCTGTTGACAAGATGCTCAGAGATATTTATAAAAACACCTTAAAACCACAGGGTTGATGTAAAAAAATATGATTTTTTTTATAGGCCTATTCGTAAACGTTGGATAAAAGTTGCCTGTGAATACACTTTTTTAAAAGCTCACTCACACAAACACTTGGACATTTGCTTTGGTAGTACCATGGTATTCTTGAGAAGTAACATTGCAATGAAACAACTTTTATGGAGCAGTTAATTCAATGCGCTGACATTCCGTTTGTCCCTTTGCTGTAGTCTGAATTTTTTTGTCCTCCACCTGAACACAACTTTTGGCAACCATTCAGATCCATCACCACATAACAGTAATATTTTTGAAAGGGGTTTTAAATGTAATTTTAGACCATGCACTCTTAATTGTATCAAAAATGGTCTATTGTATTTCTGCTGAAAATTATTCTGTCAACCTTGAACCTGGATGTCTGATTCTAAAACAATATCACTGTATCACAATTTCAACAGACACCCTTTAACAGAGCGATCTCAGCCAGAATGAAAAAGAGAGAGAGAAAAAAACCCCACTGCAAATGAGTCATTCCCCTTTTCTGTTCTTTTGATTCATTCTCTTCTCTCTGATTAATTATCACAGGCTGAATGTGACAGCGGGAGAACTGTACCACGGACCCGCTCCATTCTCTGTCTCTCTGCACAAGGCAATTCTGAAACAATGAGATCTGCTCATGCTGCTGGGCTCTTGATGCAAAACCTGCATCCCTGTAGTTCAGATTCAGTGCACCGAGGCTGCTTTTATAAAATACTGGAACCTCTAACAAAAGAACCAGATGTTTATCAATGCAACGTTTCCTTCAAGTGATGCACAGCACATTAAAGAGGAAAAAGACGACATTAGATCTATTCCACAATAGTTTTTCTCAACATTAGTCGAAACGATAGATCGGATTCAAATACATCACAGTCGAGGAGCCATGAGAATGGTGTGGGAGAGAGTGGAGAGGAAAAGAGAGAAAAATGGAGTGCCAGGAATCCTGGAAAGCTCTGGAGAAACAGAAGCTGGAGGCTACCTATGCATTCGTAATGAGTTCTTACCAGTGTTATTGAATCAGAGCACAACCCTCGCCTGCCTCAACACCAGATTCTCCTCCTAGCCTAACATAACCCTGAGCTTCTGCAGCTCCACCAAAACTTGACAGCTCTTCCCTTTGTAGTACAGCCAAGACGTGCTCTGATTGGACGACTGGAAGGGGTTCTACGATGCCTCTGACGTGCACGACTTCTGTTTCAGCAAACGACCTGAGGCAAAGCTCACAAACTCTGAAGTTAGATTATTGGAGTTCTACTCATCCCCATTTGATTGGATCTGAAACTGCAGCAGTGGATAGTGCACTGCTTAAATGTGAATGAAATATGAATCAGTGATGTAACCTACACTAACATTTGAAATTTGGGGTTGATAAGATTTTTATTATTATTATTAATTTTTTTGTTTTAATGTTTTTGAAGGTTCATCAATTTTGCATTTATTTCTTTAAAATACAGTCAAAACAGTAATATTGTTAAATATTACAATTTAAAATTGTAGCCGTTGAAGTTTTTAGTAGAAAAGTAATATGCTGATTTGATGCTGATTTATCATTGGTTCTCAATTATTAATAATGGCTCTTATAATTATCCATGTTGATGACTGTTTATGCAGCTTATTATTTCAGTAATAAATAATAAAAGACCAGTATTTGTATATAAAAAAAAATCTTTTCTAACATTATAAATGTTTTTACTGTCAAATTTCATCAATTTAACTCATTCTTGGTAAATAGATGAATAAAGAATTAATTTCTTAGTTTAAAAAACTAACCCTAAATTTTAAATGGCATCACATATAAATTATTGACTATGTAAAAAATAGCACATTAAACAAGCCCCATTAAGACTGTGACCCACACATGAATAAAATAACAAAATATTATCCTGCAGAGCAATTTCAGCTTGAAGCAATATGTATTTTAGCATTGAAGAAACGCTGATTTATAATTTTGGAATAATAATCCTGAAAAAAAAAAGTCATCTAAGGTTCATTTTCAAGAGACTTGAATTTGATGAATTTATGTCTACATGACTAGTTACACGCTAATGCAGCATCTGTTCTGTTCACATACATATTTTCCTCCACAGGTCCCATCTGTCACACTGTACCCTGTATAGTTCTGCAATTTCTGCCTGCTAGGGAAAAACATTTACAGTAAGTACAACATGTTCAATGCATTCTTCCTCGTACACTGCAAAGGCGTAAATAGGTCGTCCTGTTCTACTGCAACTTATAAGTTTTCGTCTTCTCTCTGCCCTGATTTCCAACAACAAACAAAGGATCTCCGTATCTGTACTAGGTGAAATAAATGGGTCTATTTATGTAGTCATTTGCTCTGTTGTGCCTCACATCAAGTGCCTGTGCATCTCCCATGCCTTTATTTCTCTCTCCTGCACAACAGTATCCTATGATTTGGAGGCCACAAGGCAGTGAAGACTTGCAAATGATGAAATGACGAGAAGGGGATGATCAAAACACTTTTCTATCTCATATATGTGTTACATTCTTTATGTATAGAATACATAGGCATACATAAATCCTAGACAGGTGGAGCTGGGGAGGTGGAGGGTTTAGGAGGAACTCACAGCAGGACCAGCAGTTTGATCAGTGTAGGAAATGATGTGATTGCTAGCAGATTGCATTTAAAGAACCTGCGCCATCTAGAGATTCGTGACTACAAGTAATTGTTATTGCAAGACGATGCTAAATTACTAAAATAAGAACAGGAAATAATTAACAATCAAATGCTGAAACACAAGTTTTACAAAAAGTCCATGAACGGTTCCAAAGACTTTTCCACTCCAGTTTATGGTCGCAGTTTCAATGGAGCGTACCGCTCGCCCTTAACTGACATTGATAAATACCCAAGGACCTGAGCACACATGAGAATATACTCTCACTGCCATCGTTAACCTTGTAAAACCAACCTTCAGCTGATGATTAACTGCACGCCATTATGCGCTATTAGATTTTATTAGCAAAGGCTGAATCTTACACAAAAATACAACAAACTCTATAAAGACGATGCACCCGCCAGGTCAGGGATAATGGTTAAAAAAAGACCACTTTTTCGTTTACAAACCACCTGCAATCCTGTTTTAAATGTGTACTAAAATAGCATATTGTGTTTAAATAAAGTGCGTGTCATTCTATTCAGTGAACATAAGGCCTAATTCAGCGTTCACATGAGAGGGAATAAGAACACCATCCCTAATTTAAAATGAGAAGGATGACACACAAAGTACGAGAGAGGGGGAGAGATTGAGCAGAGATGAGGGAGAGCTGTATTCCCTGATGTGCCACTGGGTTTAGGCTCTTCTCAGCTCCTGCTTGGAGGATTACTGCATTTACACTTCAGCTTAAAAATAGCCCCGTGATAATTTATTTAGCCTGAGTGTGCCTGTCTGCATTGTGTTCCTGAAGAAGAACTTCCTCTGCCTGAGACCAATATCCTTGCACAAACCTCTCGTATAAACACGGGAACCTCAGACTTTCAAAACATTACAACCAAAATTCTGACTTCGTTGTTTATTGTCATTAAAAAGATGGGGAAAGAGCTAGAACTCGGGGGCGTTTTTTTTTTTCCCCCCGAGAGGCATCCGAGAGGTGAAAATAACAAACAGTAGAAACAAATTTGACAAAATACGAGATCAAATAGTGTGTAAGTGACGATTTTTCTAAAGAAACACTATCTAAAGATCACAATCTGCAGATAAAGTCTCTTTTGTTTCCCTTGAGCTTCTCGCAGTTGTTTTAGAGCGTATTGTGAATGTGAGCAATAGCAGAAAGGTCTGAAAATGGCTGCTGGACCATGATATCAAGATATAGATAAAGCCTATATCTATCATGTCACGTGGTAGTCATTTCATTTTTGTAATTCATTTCTGAGTTTAGATAATGTGGTTACTTGTATGTATGCTACATCAATATGTTAAATAAATAAAACAATAATAGCACTTACACTTAAAGGAACACTCCACTTTTTTTGGAAATAGGCTCATTTTCCAACATCTCTAGAGTAATACAGATGTGTTTTACCGTTTTCGAATCCAATCGATCGCCGGGTCTGGTGGTCCCAAAATTAGCATAGCTTAGCATAAATCATTGAATCCGATGAGACCAGCTAGCGTC
>JAUMHR010000076.1:12190489-12202194 GCA_032361145.1 Enteromius fasciolatus
GCTTGTACAAGTAACTTTAATGTGATTACTGGTATGGAAATAGTAACGCGTTAGATTAGTCGTTACTGGAAAAATTGTTCATATTAGAGTAACGCGCTACTAAGTAACGCGTTACCGGCATCACTGGTAAACACATAATCAAAATGATTCAATGGGGCATGTTACTAAACGCAGCCATCTTGAAGAGTAAACCTTACTCTCTCTTCCTTCCTCCCCTCACATTACATGCCCTAATGCTTCATGTAACACATTCTACAGTCAGCAATTAAATAAAAAAATCTATTTGTCTGGGAGAAGACAGAACATTGTGGCTTGCACGTGGGTGTTGGAATCGCTTCATTACATACAATTACAGTTGTTTCCTTCTGGTTTGTTTTCAAGGGGTCGGAAATTCTGCACAAGGCAAGTCTGGGTCTAATTACACAGAATCTTTGGTCACATTATAACAGGAAGACCCCCATGAAAGCTAAACAAAATACAACAGTGACCTAACAGCTTAGTGTCTAGACAACATGCTGGTTCAACTTTCTTTAAGTATATATATTATATCACCAATATCGAAGAAGTAAAAATGTAAAACCCAAGTGTACTCGCTGGATGGCATACGGTGTATACCAGATTGTATGAAACGCATTAGCAGCTGTCAGCTCTTTGGGTTGGGTCACATAAGGGCATGTGCCAAACAACTCAATGATAAATATTAATAAGACAGCACAATGACTCTAGGGAACACATGCCATCATGACAACATCATTTTTTCCTCTTTGAATATAATAACTTCAGTCTCATCCATCAGTAATGGAAGGAAAAAAGCTTGGAGCTTATTGCAGCAGCATTATGACAAATGTTTAATGTAAGTGACAGTGGTGTTATTCAACATGGTGACTCCAGGTAAATCTTACCCGGCTATGATTGAATTACTCAAAGCAAACGGAAAAGGCAAAGGAAATATTTGCGCAATCCACAATGACTAATTTACAAACATAGAGGAACAAGTTGTCCCAGAATTTGTTGCCTGATAAGACACCCACGCAACACTGACTAATCATGGAGGGATACAAACTCCCACCCTTCCTCTTCCCCTTAAATCCATTCAGATGTCCAGTGTGTGATTGACAAATACAGTTTCTTGAACGCCTGGGTTTCTTTGGTATACGCCTTGAAAAAAAACTGTAAAAGTAAGCGCGTGTTGCAAAGAAAATGACCATAAAAGTTGTTCCTGGGAATCAAGGCCCAGTGTGAAAGTAGTTTAAAAGGATAGTTCATGCAGAAATGAAATTCTGTCATGATTTACTCACCCTCATGTTGCTACAAACCGGCATCACGTTCTTTTTCTGTTGAACATTAAAGGAGATATCTACGGAAATTGTTTTTGTAAAAGTCACTGAGGTACAAAACAACACTGGGCCCTGACTTATCTTATAAAACCCAGGTTTTAAATGTATGCAGGTGAATATATTATGTGAACTGTCCCTTTAATAATAACTGTGCACACAGAGAGCATTATTTACATAATGTTTTAGCACCAAAATACAATTATATAACATCATAATGGTTCAGCACTCCAATTCAGGTACCTAAACCATCAAAACGTGCACTTGTCTGGATATATGCCCGATTATAATGCTCTGCTCCATCAGATGAATTAATGCGGCTGTGATCAATAGAAAATGTACACAAATATGTATTTTAAATTAAATTCTGTTTATTGAATTTACTCCGGAGTCATAATTACTGTACCACGAATAAGAGAAAAAAGGAAAGACAGAGAGCAAAAGACCACATTCCCTTCCCTCCTAAGCGCAAAAACGTTTTCTTTAAAGGCAGCGGGAGAGCTTGGTGAAGCAGAAATGGTTTCAAATCCATTTTCTCTTTAGGACCTAATGCTAATCACTTCCTTCTGTACGGAAATGGACCGATACTATTTTTTTCTCTTCCAATTGTATTAAGAGACCAAACACACACACTAAAGATAAACTACACCAGAGATGCCTAATTACTCTTTAAATTGGAAAAGCCCATGAAAATAAGCCAACTCATTTCCAGCTCGGAAATCAGTCCAATAACATATCTAATCAGGCATGGCAGATCCAATGAACGCTGCTGGGGAAATGTTCCCTTTGAGCTATACTCTTGTGGACTTCATAAACAGTAGGAGGAGTTTATATCAGCGCTTCTCACACCGGTGGTAACATTGCATAATGTTAAGTTTAAGCCATTCATATCACTGCCCTGCATCATATTTGCTGAATGTAACCCAATACTTTTTTTTTTTTAGTCTTATTCATTTTAGAGCACAATTCCTGAAAGTGCCAGTTTTGATCTAAAATGTCACACCATTTAACTAAATATGATGTGCTTTTTGTAGCATTTTTGCTTTTGACAACTAGTGCCAACTAGTGTAAGGTGTATTATTATTACTTGTATGAACATGATGTTATGTGGGTGTTTCATTATACATATTTGGGAAAATTGCTTATTCATTTATAAACTTTTTTGACATTAAAAGGAGTATTTGAACAGATTCTCGGGACAAAAACTGTACATTTAAAGGCTAAATTGTTTATTTTTTTTTATTATTGAAGATTGCAGTGTAGAAATTCATAATATGTGATGCTCAAAGCCACGGTCACTGAAGCAAACTTGTCAAAGCCAGCACTAATAGACTGTGTATTTTGTATACTGTGATTAGATAGGACTAAGCATAGGCAAAAGATTCAGAAATATAGTTAATGAACAGAAAATTAATAATCCGAGTATTTTGCTCTGCGTGTAAATTCAGCTTGCGTCTGACTAAATATAATATCTCTATTTGGTGATTCATCAGCCCTCTATGCTGAAGCTCTCCAAATGTATTTGGAAAGCTTTCGTCTGAAGGGAGGAAGGGTTGGCACGCGGCAGCAGAAACGGAAAATGGCAGGATTTCGCTCTTCATTAAGGGAGAGGAAAATTAGTTTGTCTTTCCTCGTCAGTCGAATTTAAGCAGCATGACACATTCACACTCAATATTAGCTTCTGAGACGTCCTACATTTTAATGATGATTGGGGGAAAAAATAAAAAATAGGGAAAATAACTTTAGGTGTTCGTGGAGTCAACAATTTGTGACTATGAAGAACAATACATTTTGAAGAGTAAAATAAAATAAAATAAAATAATAAAATAAAATAAAATAAAATAAAATAAAATAAAATAAAATAAAATATCTGTGGAAAAACCTGGCTTCAGTGTTAAACTACATTCGGTTTCACTATATAGACAAAAAATTTAATCTTACAAGTTCATCAAAAAGGCAAATTTAGAATGAAAATTAGTACATGGTGACTTCAAATAAAAAAAAATGAAAATAAAATAAATAGAAACTATCCATAATGCCTTGCCTGATTGACTTCCGCTGCAAACACATTTTTTGTTCTGTGGCAATCGAAATAATCAACATCTCTAACATCAGCCTACTTGTTTTAAACCCAGCCCACAATTTTCCATTAAGAAGCAGTAATAATGGCAATTACAGTCAAAACAATCAGATTGCCACTCATGCATCATTACATGAATGGGAGATTTGTACATGTGTAGACAGATGTGCCTTACTGCCCTTAACAGACAGGGCTGAGCAAAACCTTTCAGCCCCAGCTTAAAGCTCCCCACCTAAAATGAGGTAATAAAAGCTCGAAATTAGGCAAACGCTCTTTACGCATTCCTACTTCAATAGACGTAATTATGTGTACACGCTCATTCTAAACATGTCTTTGAAAATCCAATATTATTTTAAAGTATAATCATTTGTGTGCACTGGCAGTTTCAGAGAAAGACTCCAGCCGTGGATGAATCACATGCTTGAATAGGAGTCCCACTATTCCAATACTGAATCAAAGGGGAGCCTCAGAAATACCGTGCAGGAAAATACCGGTTTATAACAAATGCCTCCACAATCTCTGTAGATTGTTGATATCATAGAGTGCAATTTTCCTAAGAAATCGCCTGATAAGAAAAGAATAATAGCAGTAAACACATAAAGCCATGCAATTTGTAACTTTACATCAATGTGGCCCTTCAATGTGGATTTACTGATCATTTTCCCTCAGTCAAGAAAGGACTGCCATCGCCGGCGTTTGATAATTGCTACTGCTGTTCAAGACCTTAATGAAGGTGTGGGTGTGCTGAAGGAGGGCATCTTGACAAGTGTTTAAGAGACTATTTCTGCAATGCATTTCAGCCACCAATCTCTCAAAGCAAAGCCGTAATTACGGTCTCATTTGAGGGCAGTGCTAGACCCGCGTGGAGCCACACATCAGAATCAGCGGTAAGAACTTCCCACAGGTGAAAACGCTAGACAGCACTTTCAGGCATCAGGCAAAGGTAAACTGTCAACGCTTTCTGCTTTCAATTGAGTTATGTAGGCTTAAAAAGATAGTTTTGGCTTGCATGTCAGCAATTACGAAACACAAACATTGATGATTTATGCGCTGCCCTCAGAAATTAAGAAATTGCCTGTAATCAGCCACCATCGTTTATTCAGCAGAGTTATGAAGATGCTGACAGATCTAGATGATCTCATCATTTTACCCAACAAAGTTTTTTGTTACTAGGTGGGGAGGCTACTGATTTAAGAGCTGGGGTCATCCAAGCCATCAGTTCATGAGACTGCTTCTGGTTCTGTAAGTATTTTTACCCTCAATCTACATGTTTTCTAGCACTGTAATCAGTCTTGTGGAAGAAAAATAGTCATTTGCACAAACACACACAATTACAGATTTATCCTTTATAAAATATACAACTATGAGAACATTATTACCTCCTTCTTCCCACTTCAAACCATGCGATTACAGTGAAGGAGAATTAAAGATTTTAGGCTTCAAAATAAGACAAAAGTACAGTGAAATTATCATAAAAGTCTCTCATGTGACTACAGCATGTGTGTGTGTACAGTATATACCCATGACATGTCTACTCAATTGTAATAGCTTTGTGTGAAAAATTATGTATAATTTTATTATTATACATATTATAATATATGTTAATATACTTGTAACCTATTATAAATCCTAATTAGCGGGTTATTAATTGAGTTGCAAAGGGGTGAAAATATTTGACAAATTGACTAAATTTCTAGAAAGTTTTTGTTAAATGTATTTGGTCTGACTTGGAATTGACAAATAATTCAGAATGATTATGAAGCTAATTATTTAAACAATTCTGAAGCAAATTATTCAGTCATTCAGACTGTTTTTGAGATAAATCATTTAGACACATCTAAATCAAATCAATTTTTTCACAAATCGCACATTACTACAAATCTCTCATGAGTTATTGTTATAGAGGACTTGGTATACAGTTTATGATTTGTTTAAATTACTTTTACGAAGAAAGTAATGTGGGTTTGGATAGACATGAGGGTGAGTAAATAATGACAGAATTTGAATTCCTTGGTGAACTGTCCCTTTAAACTTCCCAGATGCTTCCACAGTGTGTCATCCCATGCCATGTTATTTGAAGTGACTGGGGCGTCTATATGAATGCTGGCGTGACTCTTGGAAGGACCACATGGTCTTTGATGGACCCTCCACGGGGACCAGGTATACTGTGAAACAGGGGCACTGATAGGCAGTCTCTGCAATACCGCTGTAAATTACAGCACTGAGGAACCACCACACACACAAAAAAGCTCTGCCACCCCTCTGTTATCCATCTCACATTTTTGATTGCTCCATGCAGGAGGGACGGGGAGGAATAGAGGGAGGGGTTGGTGAGGTGAGGGTTTAGATAGTTATTCTGTAACGGACTGATGACACTTTCCAGAGGGGAGTAAAAGACAAGAAGCGATTATCACAATCGGCCCTCCTTTTCTGGGATAGACGGGATGATTGGGGGTCTTTAGCTCAGAGACCACCACTCAGTCTTTTCAGCAGAAGCTTTGTGAAGATGTTAAATGCCCTCAAAAGCTCCTACTGAGGCATTTTTCTGTCTCCTTCTCTCTTCGTCAATGGCATTTGGCTCTCACTGAAGGATTGCTCTCTTAAAGGTCATGTGCCAATGAATTTTCTTCCTTATTCATATTTTAGGGGAAGAGTTCTCAAAAACGAACACCCAGATATAAACAGCACTTTGTGATTGGCACAGATGATGTTTGGCATATAGCAAATGCAGTTGGCGTGCAAATCAAAAAGAGAGGATGCCAAGAGACCTGTTGAGTTTTCTTGTGTTGGGAAAGGTTTATACAGAAGTCTGAAAAATGCTCTGGTTATACAAACTGTAGCAGTATACAGCAGTGTAGAGAGTGAGTGAGACATTTGTATGATGCTAATTCAGTCTAAAGGAAGTAAATTAAATGGCTCCATTTCCGATTCCAATTTCCCTAATTCTACTTTGTTAACAAAAAAACAAAAAAAAACAAATCAAAACTATTGTACCAGTCATATTTCATATCTTTATACAGATATATTTTCATATCACTACTCATAATATGAAGAAATTCAAAATGGATTGGGCGTTTTGACTCATATGCTCAAAATCTAAAAATTCTTGCGCATATAACCAAAAGAAAATAGGACATTAATAGTCATAACACTGATTGTGATACTATTGCATATTTTATTAGGGTGTTCATTCCATATCTGTGGAAGAATGCAGACAATCATTGGAAATGAAAATACTGCATCTTTTCCTCCTAATGGGGTGAAATCATTCCTTGATATTACTGCACAGGGTCAGTTTGTCTTTCTCTCCTTCTCTGCCTCTCTAAGCTCTTCAACCCCCTGAGGTACAAACATTTATAATTAAGGTCATGTCAGAATCGTTTCAGTCACATGACACTCATATATTCCTCTTTTAATTGTGTTTCTATGAAGCAAGAGCAGGGGGTCGGATCAAAGGACTTGCTGATTTCAGACTCCTCTCTCTCCTGTTCTTCCCATCTCTCTAATTGTTTGGTCTATTTAAGCGAAGACAGAGAAAACAAACAGCAGCTGCAGTATCTCTGCTAAGACTAAGGAGTCCTTCGAGCTCAGCCCTCCCTTTCCACACTCTTTCCTTGTAAAAGCACACCGACACAGATCATATTGACTAAAGCCCTATTCGGACAGGACTAGTTCTCTAAACTACATGTGAGTTTCGATTCTTATCACTAGCTAAATAGCTAAACAAAGCTGAATGGCTGGTACAGAAAAAACTATGTTAATGTGTGGTTACTTTAGTTTAGCTATTATGTTTTTTATTTGTAGTAAACCCATGTTTAATTTTGATAATTAAAACATGCAACCAAGTGCAGAAATGAACGTCTTAAAGGAGTCATACAAAGCCAGTTTTCCACAAGCTAATATGATTCTTTAGGGTCTTAATGGAAAGTTTGTAATATAGTTTGTTTTAAAATTTCTCAAAGATGTCAAAAACAGCTCTTTAGAAATCACTCTGTTCTGTGTACTTCCCCTTTAAATCTTCACGAGCTTCGCTGACTCCGCCCCTCTTTTCCGAGGCACTCTCGAAGGATGTTTTTTTAGTCGTATTCATAGTGAAACTTGCTAATTAACACATAATTAAGAAAAGCAATTTTCAAAGACTCTTTAAAAGACATTATACTCGCTGCTTCTGTAGGTGAGGCTGGATCATTAATGATTTGCACGAACATAAACGCATTTCGGTTGATCAAGGGCACGTTTGCCTTTAGAACCAAACGTAACGTTAATTCTCTGAGTCTTCAGTCACTCAGATGTCGGTAAATCACTACTGCTACGTTCATTAATACATTCAACAACAAAACACCCCAATTTCTTAGGAGTCTTGCTTGTCTCTGCGTCTGATGACAGCTCACTCAGGGCGGGTCTGAGGTAAGACACTCCCAACACACATTTTTTCTATATCAAAATATATCAAATGCATGCGGTAAGAGCATCTACGGCATATCGCATTGGCCAAAACACACAAGGAAACACGTGACATCACATTCAGACGGGATTTCTTTTCTCAGAGGATCACTGAGTTTGCAGAGAAACAGTAAAAAGGTAACAGGTAATTTGCTCTCGAATTATCACAGGTTGTGAGAGAAAAACACATACATGGCAGATTCGGACGGGATTAAAATCACCAAGTACTTCTGTGAAACGAGCATTTCTCTAATGACCCAGGACTAAAACTAGTCCTGTCCAAATAGGGCTAAAGACACCAATCAATGTCTACTCCACTTTATCTTTACATGTAATCTTTAGTTCTAGATGCACAAACTCTTTTGAAGCTGTAATTATAACTGCTCTTCTTTAGTTTGCTCCTCTATTCCCCTACTAATGGTGTGGATATATTAGTAGCTCTCATACCGAGGTTGGAAAAGAAGAAAAATCAGGAATGGCAGGATATATCACACTACAGACGAGGATTCCCAAACATCAAGATTTCAAAGCTCGACGAGCCCTTGCTGATAGAAAAGATACACGGATACGACACCCCGCCTCGTCCCGTTCCTTGTCTGCTGATCAAATCAGCAATACTGTTCCTCCACGCCAGCTCTCTGAAATTGGAACGCACATGCGTCGCTTCGATGCAATTCTGAGTGATTTATTACCTCTTATAACTTTCATGTGAGACTTCATGAAAAGCTCAGCTGTCTTACATTTTTTATTGTTCTGACAGGATTTATCAGTGGAGGGAGACAGATCTGAGGGAGAGAAAAAGAAGGATCGATGGTGGCGGTTTTTGATCTTTGTATCCTTGGTTACTGCACACAGGTGTGAGGGCAAGCATACGCACGTATGCCAACTGGGGCCTATGTATGTATGTGGATGCGTTTATATACTTAATTGGCATATTAGAATGATTTCTTAAGGATCATCATGAGACACTGAAGACTGTAATGATGAAATAAATTACGTTATAACATGCATTACAATAATAAACAATTAATTTAAACCGTAATAATAATTCACTGCATCTATTTTGCATTATTTTTGATCAAATAAATGCAGTCTTAATGAGCATAAAAACATACATACACACCAATCCTAAAATGCTGAGCATTAGTGTATGCTAAAAATCAGGATGTTTAACTAATCTGTGCTCATAAAAAAACCTGGCTTGAATGAAATAAAAGAGGAAACGTCAACAACGCTTAATTAAGCTGTGAAATTTGTCTTTTCAGCGAAAAATTTAGTTTCAACGTCAATTAGATGGTTAGATGGATGTGTTTATTTTTTTGATAAACGTGAAAATGTTGCTTGCAGCAAAGCACCAGAGCGTCGGAGAGAACACGTTTCTATTTTTAAGCCCAATGCATAATGAAGTTCATGCAGCGAAAAAACACTTCAGACACATTTTAACCTGATTTTGCTTTCCTGCAGAGGCTAGAAAGTTTTTTAAAGAATCCCTACCATTAATACAAAATAGTGTTCCTGCTCAACCTAAACATTTTTATTGATTTATTTTTGTGTCCTGAAAGCTGGCCAATTGCAGATTTTGCTTCAGGAACATAAAAGTACAAAAGACAAACAACTTAATAACTATTTGTTCTCCATTAGTCTCTCATAGGCCGTTTCTGAGCAGGTGGTGTGAGAGGACCTTCAGTTCACCTTCATGAATCTCACTAAATTTAATCTTGAATCTCTGGCAAAGTACACATTGAGCGGCCAGGCCACCTTAAAATTACCCATTACCCATCTGTGCCACCCCACCAGTCTCTCCGGGGACCCTCCAGCAGCAGATGCAGTGAAAAACTTCATTGTAAAACAACAGAGAGGAAGCAAGAAAGACTTTGCCTGGAGCCTGTATTTCTAATTCAGGGACCACACTGAGGGAATCTGACTCCAGATCACCAGTCCTGCGTCAAACCTCTTTCAGAACAGGGACCGTATCGGTGAACCTTGGCCTCCATTTGGTCTGTACAAAGACGAGTAGCTCTTGTTAGAGAATGATCTGCCCTGTGCTCTCGACCTCCTCATGAATCAACCAGACTGAATGCCATCAGAATAGCTGCTTTCAGTGGTCCTGCTGAAAATTTCAGATTTTCATTGAATGATACAATTATTAAGTGGACAAAAAAATGATAGATTTCTTTGCTTAGACATTCACAGATGGGAAGTTTGGAACTTGTATACACTGCATCCTAACCACCACTGCGATGCCAATTAATTAATGTTCATGTCATATAATTTCTCATGATTTCTGAAATAGTAGTGAAATCTAACTGCAAACCTATACTGTAATTATATGTTACATACATATAGAAAACCAAGGTCCAACCATGACGTTAGTGCTGCTGGAAACTGCATTGGACCTCGCAGGGACACAGGCTCACTGGAAATAAGTTGACTCCATCGGTCAATTTCGTTACACAGTTGATAATGGAAATGGAAGCACTAGTAAAGAATCTGATCCTCTTAGTTCGGAAGTTGCTGACATTTTAGGATTAAATCCGTGAAGATTTGAATCCCATGAACTGTATAAACCACCACAACAAACGGACACACACTCAAGTTTGAGTAGTTTCCTCAAATAAAATACATAGAAATCTTAAAGGAACAGTTCCACTGCCAAAAATAAATACCTAAATTACTACAAATAGCATTATAAATGTAAAAGAAAAGAGAAAAGCTCATAAAATGTTCTTTTAAAGAGCACATATAATAAGCACACTCGCACCCTAAAGAGAGCAGCCCAGAAAATGGAGCGTAGCTGGAGGACAACAAAGCTAGAAGTGTTTCGTGTAGCTTGGCAGGAAAATATGCAAACTTACAGAAAAGCATTACAAATGGCTAGATCGATTACTTTTTGTCTCTATTAGAAGAAAACAAACATAATCCTCAGTATTTATTCAATACAGTGACTAAAATAACGAAAAATAAAGCATCAACAGGTATGGACTTTCCACAAGACCACAGCAGTAATGACTTTACAATACAATATACAATAATGCAATATTTACTTCCAAGATTAATACTATTATAGATAAAATAGAAACTGTACAGCCGTCAGCTACAGTATCGCATCAGATCCCCTGAGGAAAAATTCTACTCATTCTTTACCATAGGAGAGGAAGAATTGTATAATCCATCTAAACCAGGGGTGCCCAACCCTGCTCCTGGCGATCGACTGTCCTGTAGTTTAGCTCCAACTCTAATCAAACACACATGTCTTTAATTTTCAAGCTATCCTAAAACATGTAATTAGTTGCTTCAGGTGTGTTAGATTAGAATTGGAGCTAAACTTTGCAAGACAGTCAATTGCCAGGAGCAGGGTTGGGCACCCCTGATCTAAAGTATTAAAAGAGCTGCTTCCAGAAGTCATAGATCATTTTTTGTCTATTATTAACTCATCATTGTCATTAGGATATGTCCACATAGCCTTCAAACTGGCTGTTATTAAGCCTCTCATTAAAAAAACGCAACTTGACCCCAAAGATCTAGTTAATTAGAGACCAATCTCAAATCTCCCTTTTTTGTCAAAGATACAATTGTATTCCTTGATTTAAAATGATCATATCATAGTACTGAGACTGCTCTAATTAGAGTTCCAAATGACCTGCTTCTATCATCTGATCGTGGTTGTATCTCACTATTAGTGCTATTGGATCTCAGTGCTGCGTTCGACACTATTGACCACAGCATTCTCTTGAATAGACTAGAAAACTCTGTTGGCATTAGAGGAAGTGCCCGCTATCAGTTTGTAGCAGTGAATGAGGACGTATCATATCGATCACAAGTGCAGTATGGAGTACCTCAAGGCTCAG